>JARJEC010036042.1:0-13125 GCA_030264575.1 Tachinus sp. AB-2021 | reverse complement strand
GTCACATAATTTGTTATTTAATTATGAATGACCGACTCAAATATTTTTTTAAGTGATGGTAACAAACTTATAAGTCTTTATTTATATAAATTATTACTATTTCCTTTTTTGTAAACAGGTCTTACTGTTGCTACCTTTAATTGATTTGGAAATATTCCCTGCATGAGTGAATTATTAATTATATAGGTTATAACTGTTGAAATGCATCATTTTCTGCTTCATATTAGTTACTATTTCCTCCACTTCTTCTATCAATACAGGTCTTAAGAATATAGATTTATCGGTACTGTTTATATTATCATTATGTGCAATAACTGGTAGTGATTTGACAATGTTTGATGCCGAGTTGATAAAATGCGCATTAAATTTATTAGCAAGATCAATTGATGGTTCATTGTCTATTCATTAATAATATTCTATGCACACTTAGTTTTGTTGTTACTAATAGTTAATTGCTTGTCGTATCTATTTTTGTCTACTTATCAGAACGTTGTGATATTCTTTTTTTGCTTCTTTATAGAGTTTTTTGTGAGTGTCAGTTTTACTTACCAAATACATGGTATATAATGCATCTAATTTATTTTTACAATATTGTAGGACAGCAACAGTGAAGTAAAATCTGTTGTGTTTATATAATTCCAAATTGAAGTTATTGTTAAAATCGGCGTATATTAAGGCTATTGCATTATCTTTATTAATAATATCTAATACAGATTCCATGCTATTTATAAAGGTATCTATATGTCCATCCGGGGCCTTATATATTAATAATATAACAAATTTATTGTTTCCGTACATACATTCAGCTGCTGACAGAAGCATGAAAAATTATAATTATTTATTTTACAATATTTAAGGTGCTTATTTGAGGAAATCTAATGCTCACATATATAAAGTACGTCACAGTTTAATTTCCCAAGAAATATTTATAACTCGTCAATTTTATTTAGGAGTGATTGTACATTAAAATAGACAAGTTTAAAATTTGAGGGTATTTGAGGTTCTATAATACTGATGTCTTTGTGCACGAAAAAATTGTACTTACTGACTGCTACGCCCTCTGGCCAACATTTGAGGTCCATTAAAACATCTTCACTGCACTTATCTTATTATTAATTATTTTTTATTTATAAAATTGTTATCTGTACCTTCTGTTGTGTCAGGGTGAAACCTGGAAGCATGGATCCAAACTTTGGGATGATTTTTTTGTTTGATTATTACTTTAATTAGCTCCGGTTTGTATGACAATATTCTTTTCTTTTTTTGTATTGGAAAGATCGATTACTGTACTGTTTCTGCTTCCACTGGTATTAGATTCCGTTTCGTCAAAACCTTCTGTTTCTTCTCGATCATTAACAAGATTTATAATATCGCTTATTTTTGCTTGCTGAATGGTTCAGATAGTTGTCAGTTTTTTATTTATTTCAGTATTTGTCAAGTTTTTATTTTCTTTATTTTTAAATAATTATTTTTTCGTGATCTGATCATTTTTAGTTTAATCTATTAATTATTGTAGTTATTGCGTCGTGAGTTATAGTAAAAATTGTTTTTGTATCACTAAAGATTACGAGTCGATTGTCGGTGATCTAGTTTCTCTTTAAGTAAAATTCTATTTTCTTTTAAAGAATCTATTATTGCATCTTCGTGGTGTAACAGTTATTTAAGATATTTAATTTCAACTAAAAATGTTTCATTTTTTAAATTCTCATAGCATACTATTTGAAACTCGCCTAATTTAGGTATACATTTTGGATGATAAATGATATCACAATTTATGCATTTTTAGCCGTTTACGGCTACTGCATTACATTTAGAGGATTTTTTTCTTTGCAATGTCGGCACTGGTTTCCAATATTTGCGTTTGGTGTCTTTGTTCTTCGTGTGCCATGTTAATAACGATAATCTCGTATATAAATTCTATTCCAAATAAATTTGAGACTACGTCACTTGAAATAATAATCTTCGCGTATCACTTTTACACTTTTTCGGTAAATAATTTGCTAATTAGACACGTAATAAACTATTTAATTGGAAGGCATGATATTGTTTAGAAGGCCCAGTTACACAGTTTAATATTAAAAATTAGCTGCTTTATGCATTATTTGTGTATTTTATTGAGAGCACATGCTTCACAACCGACCTTTCACTTTCGAAACTATGTAAAATAAATTATAAAAATAAAGTAAAATGTGCAAAACAGACCAATCTGTAGTAACGCAGCCACAAAAATAAATAATACAAGATTTTATTTATCCTCTATTAACCCGTGCAAACTTTAAACTTGACTTATCTTATTTAATTTTAATTATTGATTATCTTTTCAATCTAAAATACTCATGACAGAAATATTGTTGGAGAAAATATTTTAGTACGCATTGGAACCTATAGTTTTATTACTAACGTTTTATTTTATATATTGTTACTTGAAATTTAGTCACGTAACAAATAAATAAATTTAAAAAAATGTACACAAGTTTTACTTTTGCACTGTGGTCCAAGCACACTTTCAATTTTCGAACTAAAACTTCTATAATGGCCAACCTCGATAGCGTAGATGTTGAGAGACCGTTTACGATGCCTTGCAGTTCTAAATTTTTCATAAAAATGGTAATTAGAGTGTTCTTCTGCTGTGTGGCCTAACCACACTTACATTTTTTATAATTGTATGAAATGTTTTTTTCTAAAAATAAATGATTATTTTACAGCATTTCTTAACATTTCTTAAACATTTTTTAATAATTCTTAGTATTTCATGACATTTTTAGACAATTCCTGCTAGTAGTAGTATTTGTAATTTGTTGGGTTTTACCCATCGAGCTCGAGGTCCTTCAGCCGTGTTCGTGTAGGTATGTCTGTGTTGAGTTAAGGCTTGTTACACTTTGCCTCCAATATCCAGAGCGACAATAATTATTTCTCAATGAAGAATGGTACCGGTAGGCAAAGCTATGCGATCACCTAATCTAACCTAAAATAACGTTGCTTAACGTTTGCAAACATTCGATATCAGTACTATATGTCACTCCAGGGGTGGTGTTTTGGCAATTTCTCGGCATTTTACAATACTTAGCAAATAGTTATTACCATTTTTTAAGACAAACAATTTACATTTGGAAATCTCAACAGTTCGCATAAATTATAATATTTTTCGAGATTGTTCAATATTTTTCAAAAATTTCTCTCCATCTTTACTTTATTATTGATTGAAATACTGCAAATTTCATAATTATTTGCGACTTTTTATAATAGTTTCTGCAGTTTATAAACATGTTTTCTTTGTTTTTCTAGATGTTATTTTTCAAATACTTTAAACCAATTTCCCAATATACAATACTTTATATAATTTATCTCAAATTTAAATTATTTCTCAAATATTTTCCAATAGTTTACATAATATTTTACATTCATTGTATATTTCAATAACTGTGAAGATAAATTTTTGGAGTTTTTTAAATTATATAGAGTTTCGGCGGAATTTTTGAAAAAAAAAGTCGGTTTAAAAGTAAATGTAAAAACTCCGTAATAGCATAGACTAGACGTACACACAATTATAATATCTGTAAGCATATGATATAATGGATGTTTCAAAACTTGACCTCGACGTGGTTGTACATTATAAAACCAATGACAATTGAAATTCCTCCGTAGCTCAATTAGTAGAGCAGTGAACATGAAACCCAAATGTTGTATGTTCGATACTCACAAGGTGAATTTTTGAAAGTAATGGCGTAGTAATTATATAATAATTATAAGATTCTAATTTGAAGGATCAGTTTTATCTTTATTTAAATTAAGTCTATTTGCAATTAACCATATTAGATTTATTAAGCATACTTATAATTCTTATTTATTTTTTTTATTATTACTTATAATTCTATTAAATAAAAAAGGTACTTTCTTGAAAGCACTAATAATTTCTACCCGACAATAGCTAGATAATAATAAAAAAACTAACAAAGCTGCATAATTAGAGCCATCTTGCTATCACCAGTCAAACAGCGCCAGATATCTCCCGCAAGTAATAAAATCAATTGCTTTTTACATTGTATGCTAAATCAATTTAGCTATTGAATGGCGGTTAGTTAACGAAGGCGGCCGGATTCTCCAACGTTGTAGCCCGTTGATTGCGACACTTATCACCTCTGTATATACATGGTGCGGAGGCGACGGTGTGTATCTCTTGTAAAAGGGGTTGGCTGGTTCGCTGAGTGCATCCAACGAGATAACCTCCGACTAAAAATAAATCAAGTCTATTCGCGAACTGGTTTTGATTTTCAATTTTTGCGATATATAATGCGAGGGAAGTATATAAAGTTGCTTTTTGTGTGTTATAACCAAGTTTCTTTCTTGTGGCTCCACAGATGTGATTGTGTGAGATGATTGTGTTCCATAAGTTTTTATAATATAATATGTAAAATAAGTTTAATTCAATGTGTTTGCAAATATGTATTGGCAAAATAAATGCATCAAATCTAACAACAAAGTAAATGTTGATACAATTTTTATTAGTAATATACAAGTGCAATAATTTGATTTTTATAATGATCAACGTATATCTCATAATACATCTTATGTGATTATTTTTATAATAAAATCGTTGATTTTTGCTAAATCGCAAAGAACCAAAATTGTAAAATTCTGATCAGAAAACTGAAACAAACTGTCAAATTAAAGTATACACTTCAGTACTTAAATAATTTTTATAGAAATAGAACGAAAAAATCGACGTTTAAATAAATGCAATTTCAATACTCTTAAGATATTTCTAGGTAGTAGCTGCTGACAAGGCTAATTTCATAATATTATTCCGCTTAGTCGTTAAATTTCAATTGAAAAGTTTATTAATGATTAAAATTTCTGAACTGCTAACTAGGTTTTAACGACTGGTAGAAAATTTTAAAGATATAAAAATCTTTGAATTGTCTAAAATTTTTCTTATTTACGCCGCGTCCTGATCATTAAAATAACTGCAGCCGAGCAATAAAAATCCAGTCAAGAAAAGGCGCAATAAAATCATTCCTCCAGAGCAATCACTCCTTACATCATAAAGATATAACTCAACTGAAATAAAGATATAAAAATGGGTTTAAGCTGGGGAAACGCAATCTCATTAAAAAACAATCAGGGAACGGCAGGCTCGCATGTAAACAGCTCTAATTTAACCCAGTTCACGCGGGACGCGTTTCTTTTAGAGCGCAAAAAATCGGCATAAGGAACTTCGAAGGGGAAGAAAATAGAATTAACTTGTACAGTGAGCAATTTAAGTCGTCGAGTTGTATGTTTATATACATTTTATTACACACTCGACACTAACCGGGCCTCGCCCATCAAACTTTAGCAATTCCAGAACGCAACTTCCATCACGTCCCACCACTTCCCGTGTGCACCACAAATTCGTCTAATCTGGTCTCCTTATCGTGCTCGAGTGCATGAGTAATGGGTGGAATAGAGATGGCTCCGGGAGGGCGGCTTTGTGAATGTGTGGACATGTTTTTCGTTGGTCTTGAAGATTTAATGAGATCCTTCGTAATTTAAGTTAGTCCCATCTGTGTCTGGCTTAGATTCCTCGATGCAGGAGGAATTGGAATAATACATGGAAATTGCAATTGTACATAGGGTGTAGGCTGGCTCGTTTACATCTATATTGGAGAATTAAGTGAAAGAAAACGGGATATTTGCATTCCCAATTGGGACACATTTATGGGCAATAATACGTTTAATTTTGTCTTTGGGGCAAATACAGAAATGTCGTTGGAAAGGAATGTTCCCTAGTTGTAGAAAAGGTAGTACAATTTAATTAGTCTCGCAAAGTTAATACCGCATACTATGTACCTAGAGATTGACTAGAAGTTATAATTAGAGCTAAGATTTATATGCGTTATGACTTTTACCAACATTATATGCTTATCAATTTTGAACGTATATCTTCACGATTTACAAGTACAAGTAACGAATTTTTATTTGTTTGTTCCTGATTTTTATGCATATTTGATGCTTATTTTAAGCAACTTTCGGTTTAGTAAATGTTCTTATGGTTCGAGATTATCCACAACTTTAAATCAAGGGCGTTGAAAATTTGTAAATAAAAAATATACAAGGTTCATACAAGAAATGAAGAAATTTTGATATTAAAAAAAAATGCTAATGCATACATGGAAAGATATCAGATGAAATTATTAATATTGATGAATAATTAATACAAAAGTTTAAATACGAACCAATAACATCTGTAAATGTTAAAATAAGCTTTTTGTCATATAATAACTTGTTGACTGACGGAAGGTCCTTTTTAACAGAAAATTTGGAAAAATATATTATAACTAATTCTTTTAAATGTCATAATTATTATTATTGTCAAATTAAAATTATTATTTGAATTTTACGTTTGTTTCTTTTGTTATGTTTATTATTATATTAAATTATAGTTTTATTGGTTTTATATAAAAAATGAAAATGTTCATATAAGTGTAGTCAAAGACTACATATATACCATAATATCAATTAGTGAAATAAGTAAATTTTATTGCATGGTCGATTTATTAAACGGATTTAACGCAATCAAAGAACTAACAGATAATTCTACGTTTATAATTAAACATAATTCTGTAAGTATAAATGCCCTATCATGTAAAAAATATGAACTGTAGTTTTGTTGCATGAACTAAATAATCTTCAATAAATGAAATTTGATTTCAACAGAATAACATTATTTGCAAATGACACTATTATATTATAAAAAAAATGAGTTGCGATTAATTCCAATAAATGGTTCGGCAAATTTCATACCAAGATTATGTGATGGGTACCAATTCGCCCTCTGGTTATTGCTAGTATTTTATACAAATTGCAATACAAGCACATTCATTTGCATTTAAAAGTGAATATTCCTAGATAATACTTTATAGATAATAGCCTTGAGCCAGTCATAGTCAAAGCGTGAAAAAACTTGGTTTGGGGCAGCCCGAATCCCAACAACACCTTACGCAAAAATTATAAGTTTATTAAGTAAGTAACAGCTAGACTAAAAGACAAACTATTGTTTATAACAAATGGTATTAAAATTGATATCAATTTGTCTGCAAAAAGCAATAATTTAAATTGAAAATGTCAAACATAATACAACTTTTTGATATCAACGGAAATGGAGTATTTTATTAAGAAATAAAAACACCTAATTTGAAAAACATTAATTCAAAATAATTTCATTTAAAAAAATAAAGTACAATACTTCTTAAATTATGTCGATCATTACACTTGAAATTTGTTGCATTATCCTTCACCACAGTTAATATAAGAGGCAAAAATGTGAGCGGGTAAATACGTTTCTTAATTTCAAAAATAATTAAAATGCTTGATGCTCTAAAAAATAGAGAATAATTATTTTACTTCTTTTCTTATCTGGATATTGTAGTTACTTTTAAGTCAATTTTAAGTGATCAAAACAAAAATAAGACAAGAAAGTTTTCAACAAAAAAACTTGCAACAAAAATATTTTTATAAACCCATGTAAAAAGTAAATTTGCAAAAATGTGTCCTTTCACATTTACACATAAATAACAAAATCGTTGTTTTTGTTTTGGTTTTTAAAGTTTATGTTTCTATCAAACAGATTAAGGCAATAATAATAATTTAAAATAAAACATATAACTTTGTTTCTACACCGGGTTTTGTTGTTTTTGTTTTATGGTGTTTGAAACAAAATCATGTTGCATTTATAGTTCACTATTTCTTATCGTTTTCAAAAATTCACTGAAAACCAAAACAATAAATTATACTCACCAACTAGCTCTATAGATCCAAAGAAGGTTCAAATCAATGTGTATTGAATATTTTATTTGCAAAGCAGTGTATTTATTTCTTTCAATTTGATAACAAGAGGTACAACAATTCTGTAAACTTTTTTTAAAATTATCCCTCTTAGTAATTTTGTGGTGGATATTTAAAATTCCAAAATTCCAATGCGTATGATATGAAAAATTTTGATTTTGTTAAGGTTGGATTTTCAAATTTTTTTGATAGATTAAATGCTTCTTCAGAATTTACATCTTCTTTCGATAGTTCAAAATAAAATACAGGCACTGATACCGAGCATCTAATTTAGTTTACAAAACAACTAAAAGTTTTATGTATCACTGCTTTGATATCTATACAGAATAACTTATGAAAAATCAGACAATAACTCGTATTTTTAAGTATAATAGTTTTATTATCTTTTTACAGCCGTATAATTGCCATTGTTGAATTATGACCTGTGGCAGCAACTTGCAGCAACAGTGAGTATATCTACGGTTTAGAAACAATTCTAAACGATAGATCGTTATTAACCTATGAATTATCTTAAAACACAAGATTACATCTATAATTTAATAATAATGTTCAATATAATATTATAGATTTGGTGAAATATTATTCATTTTTATAATTTTACTATTTATGGATTTTACTTTTCAACAAGTATTACCTTACTTAACTTATTTATTAATTTTCCATTTGGTATTTAGATCCATAATAAGAAAAAAGAAACACAATCGCATCATAAATGATTTAAATAACCATTACATCAGGAATGCTTATAAACTCAAGAAACTAGATGCAAACCTGACGGGAATTTCAATATCATCCAATACAGTTAACATTCAAGACGGACGTATATTATTTAAAATTATTTACTAGAAATATTCTCCGGCGGAAGAAAAAAAATCGGAATTTTCCATCCGTTCCAATACCTACTCACTCTCGCCTTTCTAAAAAAGAAACCTTTAAAGTATTAACTCGCTTCTGATGCATCGACATACACTTTTTGCATTTAAAATATTCCACCTGCCGTGCCCATTTGTACTGCTTTATTATCTCTTTGCGAATTGAACGGACGAGAGTGATGTTCCGTTTCGGGCATGTTTGTCGGCGCAATTCCAGTTTTCAATTAAGTTTTAACAGGACCGCCTTCGTTTAGCATAATATTGATGTTTCAGAAACTCATTGCCATATACTATATCCAGTCAGTTACATTCGGGGATAATTAAATTACAACAATGTGCTTATTTATTTGCTTGAAAAGCACAATGGGAAATTTAGCCATCTTTATTATTAGAATTGAATATGCTTTGAAATATTTCTGCTAAATTAAATGCTGTCGTCGAAAGCGCGAATACTTACTAATTCCTAATTTCCATTGAGCTATTTCAACTTACACTACTAATACTTTTAATATTCTTTTATTTGTTTTGTAATATTTATAATTTTCTCTCAGTTTCTTAGTTGTATTTTGCTATTTCGTTTATTTTATAAAGCCATTTATTCCGATGCCGAATCGTACCACAAATTGTGCAAAATTATTGTTAACGCATATAAACAAAACAGCAATGACAAAAAAATTTTGGAATTTAACTCCTAAAAATACGTATGTACTTAAAAGAATTTTTTTAAATTTGTTCAAATTGATCTTTTCTTACTACATACCAAAAACGATTTGTCGGAGACAAAGCCGGCGATGTAAATAAATGCCATAATACCTTCATTGGAGCAAAAACAGGGTAGAAAAAGTAAAAAACGCTATTTCAAAAAAAAATAGAAGCACTTGATTCTTCACCACGCTTACTCATAAAACAAACCTCGATTTGTGGTATTCGATAAATTGTTTACTACAACACTATAACAAAAGATGTGCAAACCACTAAATTGTAGAACTGGAATGCACTCTTTCTACTTAAAAACGGTCCACCGTGTTAGAAAATTGAGTTGCACATATCGCTACTCTTTTTTTACTTTTTAAACCACACGTTTAACATTATTATTTTACATTATTTATTAACAAAATAGTAGTGCTGCGCGCACCCGTTTGACAAACTGCGTCTGGTTGAAAGGTTGACACACCATATTGCACGCGTCTCTCTAATATTGAATCTCGTTATTTTTTCGCCAACCCCGTTTACAATATCATTCCAGTTAAATATAATTAAGTGATGCCAACATTTATTTATGAAAAAAGCATAAACCCTATTATCACATTTGCCAAATTATTCAAAGCTGCCTGTAATGCACATAGTTTAGATACGTTTAAAGTTACATATTACTCAAAATAGTAAAATAGTAAAACGACTTGAGTATTCAAGCTGGGGGCCCATTGAAATAATTAAAAAAAGATACAACAAGTACCAATACAACATTGAATAAGATATCGAGAAATTGTAAAAAGTTAGACACGATGGAACTGTTTGTAAGTGCCATTGACAGTCTCAAAATGCTCCATTGTTATGTTATGACTTTTTTGCTGCCTATTTTGAAAGAACAGATGCCCAAAATCAAAAAGGACATTACTACTGCTAACCAATCTTGTAATAACTAAAGCAAACCTGCAATGCTGCTTGACTTATCTTATAACCATATGACTATATTTAAAAATTATGTGTATTACTATAGCCACATTTACAAGTCACTTGCAGATGGAGTGAAACAAATACGCGATGTTATGCGATACTCTTTACGATAGAAAACAAATTCGCAATAATTATTGCTATTCTAGAAATTACCAAAGCAAGAACTATAACGGGATCAGATTTTATTTAAAAAACAAACTTTGCTTCAAGACGATTTGTTAACCCTACATAATTTAGTGATATTAAAATTATTTATTACGTTACAAATCGATAAATTGAAGAACTATAATTTTAAGTTTTCCCGAAACTAATTTTATTTTGATGAAAATTCAAATAAATAAAATTAATTTCAAAAAAGACTAACAAAATTAAAAAAAGTTGAGGAGTTAAGACGTAACTTCTAACATTTCTTTAGTTATAAACTACATTTAAAATCTTGCCATTTGGTCTGCAAAATATCTCGTCAACATGTCAATGGCTGATAAAGCAATACCAGTGCAAAGTGAAAAACTAACTCTTATTTATCTAGATGGTTTAATTACATCGTATACAACTTAAACTCCAAGTTAACAAAAAGAAATGAATGAAAGTCACTAAAATACCTTAGACAATCAAATAAAATCTAACAACCAAAATGTGAGTTAACTGAAATGAAACCTGTGAATGATAAAATATTAAATCATTTCTACAAACGCGTCCCTACTTTAAAAGATTTATTTTAATTTTTAACTATATCACTACCTCAAAACCAGTTAATGATTAACTATTGAAGAGGAATTCGCAATGCTTATTAACTTACGACATCCTTCCAAAATTTATGTAACCTAGTTATAGATACATTATCAAAACTTCTAATAATCTAATACCACTAGAATCGGCTATTTTATTTGTTATACATCAAATGACATGCCCATAGACATGCTGGCAAATAAATGTTAAATATTTATATAAATTTAAATTTAACATAATCTAACCTAATAATTTCTACAAAGTAGGGACGCCTAGTTTAAACCATTTATTTTAATTTTTAACTATATCACTACCTCAAAACCTGTTAATAAAAAAAATGCCAACTATTGAAGAGGAATTCGCAATATTTATTAACTTGCAAAATTAGCTAACCTAGTTGTAAGCACACTATCAAAACTTCTATAACCTTACACCCCTAGAATTGGCTGCTTTATTTGTTATACATCAATTGTCCGTAGACATACCGACTAATAAATGTTAAATATTTAAATAAATTTAAATTTAACCTAACCCAACCTAACCAATTGAAGATCCACTACCAAAACTTCTATAACATGATAATGTTTCGTTTGTTATACATCAATTAACATGCCCACAGATATACTGACCAATAAATAGTTAAAATGGACATATTAAAGACTATTAATTAATTTAAATAAAGATGTAATAGATTGTTTAAAGAACAATACGCCAATAGGTTAACCAAGGAAATAAAAACACTTTCAAAGACGTTATAGCAATATTTAAAAAAATGCTAATTTAAAATTTTTGCAATAACAACATAATTACATTTCTCTAATATATAAATGGTTTTATGCCGATATTTTCCAAAATCACGTTAAAGGTTGGATTCTTTAAAACACACAAAGTACCCGAACTAATAATCATATCCGAACATCACTCCTGTTGCAACTTATAATACTTTATAATAATTTAATTTCTGACATCTGATAAAGTAATGTTATATTAGACGAAACTATCATTGTGAAATAAAATAAGTGTTATATAGTGAATAATTATTTACATAAGTAAAATTGATTTTTCAATTTATTTATAATAAAGATATCAAGCAATTTTCAATTATTAAATACTAAATGTTTGTTAGATAAGAAGGAAAATTAACACAAATATTAACGGTGTGTCAAAAATATCGTGTTTTACGGTTTTCAAATGTTTCAAATATTTCATATTAATTTGAAAAAAATAATATTATTACTTATTAAATAATAAAAAATGCTCCACTCAGAAGGTTTAAATTATTCAAAAGATTTATACATTTTAAAAATGCTTGTTGGAGGTGATGCGAAATTGGCACAGTATGTCAAAAGGTGTCTCTTTCAAAATAAAAGTTGAATTTTTGTTTAATTTAATTTAAAACTACCAAACTATAAATCAGAATTAGAATAGAGAATATATTTTGATTTTAATAAATACCTTGATTCGATTATATCACGTTTTGCAGTTGCGACATTCACCTGAAACAAATGAAAGAAAATTATAGCTAAAATCGCAAGCATTATTAAAAGAAACAAATAAAATTAAAATAAAATAATATAGAGAGGTGCCATGTTTGGATTCTATTTTTTTAAGTTATTTAGAAAAAATATTTATATCAAATAAAAATGGTTTTTATTGTAAATTCTTCATCCTAATATAAAATTAAAAATTCCAGTCTAGCAACAAAAAGAAATGAAATATAATGGTTGGAAACTAAAGAAGTATATTATGTGATTTGCTTAAATATTGAAATATCAAGCTCTTCAACACAGAAAATTTATTAAAAAATAATACTAATCCGTAATATCCCGGTATTTATAATTTAATGCTTAACATAATCAAGCATATTTTATTTTATTCTAACGTTCATCGATAAAATTTAAATAAATTTTCACCAGATATTAACCACTGTTAAAACTTTCTGATAGATTGCATAAAGTTTTTATCCGTTTGCATTTGCAAGGAATAATATCAATTTATTAAACAAATACTTTAAACTAAAATA
>JARJEC010036038.1:0-11567 GCA_030264575.1 Tachinus sp. AB-2021 | reverse complement strand
GGCAGTGTATCAAACGGGATGAGTTTGCGCGAGCTTTTATGAATCATACGGCAATAAGTGGTCTATTTTCAATACCACGTTAGTCGGTATTCCATTCTTACTAAAAATATATATCTATTTTTATCACGGGGAAATCTTCATGAGTCAGAATTTTGCTCTTGAAAACGCAGAACACCTGTGATTCTGCCATACTTTTGTTAGAAGTAATTCCGCCACTTTCAGATGCATTTTAACTAATTATAGTTTTTGTATAATCTCATTTTTTTATCAAAATTATAACGAAAGCGATATTATTTATCACACTTTATTCTATCAAAAAATGTATCATCAACCAGTAATTTAACTGGATATTACTCATAATTGATTGAATGATAAAGTTTAATTTTGTTTATTTATATAATTGTATTACAACCTTCACTTACCAATTAAGCAAAATCATTAGTGTATTTATGTAATTATGCTATTTATGTATGTTGTTGGTCAATGTTAATGTCATCCGTCCTTGCTCGTCTTATGTGGTTTCAAATATTCACTTAATTATTAGTTATATTACTCATTTACATTTGTTTTTATTAATTATCAGAATATTTTACAAATGGGGATTATCAAATCGCAGAAGACGTGATGAGGATGACATTTTCCTTCCAAATTTTGAAGAATATGTACCAAAATCTAATTTTAGGTAATTGTTGATAAATATTTGTAAAATCAGCTGGGTTTTGACAGCAACTAATTAGCCATTTAATTCAATTCAGATCTCGCCAAGTGAATTATGGCCAACATCCTAACAGAAGATTTGGTAATAATTTAAGAACAAATTACAATAATAACAACATCAAAAAGAGGAAGAAAGACTCGAGATTTTCTGATATATCTGACGGCGAATTTGTCGTTGAAGACGATATAGATGTTACAAATGATATTAATGAAGAAATCGAAGAAAATCCTGACAAAGGAGAATCAGTCAATAATGAGATTATGGAAGATGTGTTACTTCATTTTGGAGAGATTTCAAATGAAGATAAGGCAAAATTAAACGAATGTGCTGTTATAGTAATTGATTCGGATGACGAAGATGTTCAGCCTCAGCAGAGTATATATACTGTAAATTCTAATAACAAGGATTTGCTAAGTATTGTTGAACCGAAAATTAATGAGAAGGAAGGTTATAAAATAGACGAAGAAACTATTCCATTTATTTTGGATTCAACTGCTGAAACAGTAGAGCCATCGTCAAACCATTTAAGCTCTATGAGTCCACTCAGTCTTAGACTAGACCCAACTAACAGAAACAAAGACTTTGAGTGTTCGACTCCTTATAGACAAGAAGATATTTCAAATTTAACTAATAGACCTCTTGATACATGCTCTGATTTGAGTCTGGCTTCAAAAGAAATTACTAACTCGAAAACTGCGAATCTGTTGGATTCCTCTTTTATTTCAAAGAAGTTTGAGAAAATTTTCGACGAAGACAGTTATTTAAGCGAATCAGGTGAACGATCTTTATTGAACACCATCGATACAACGGCTTCATATTTATCTCAAACAACAGTTCCCCTTGAGAAAAATGAAGACCATCTAGCAAATAAAAAACTTTTGAATATTTTGCAAAATATATCAATTGGTTCATTTATTGAAAAGCCAGTTATTAGCAAAGAAAGACAAAAGATTATTGACCAACTAAAGGCGCCGTTAAAAAATAAATCTTCCCTTACAAGGAGCGTTTCTTTAGCGGATTTACAAGAAACGAAAAAGAGGAAAAAACGACGCCTATCATTTACCGAATTTACCTTCACTAAATCAATAAATTCTAAACCGCCTCAAAAGATTGTTCAAAGGCGCTCTACTGTTCAACCGTTGCCGATTTGTATAAAAGAAATATTATCTATGCCAATCGAAATGGTAAAATACGGTGAATTTATTCAAGAAAATGCACAGTCGCCTAGCGACGCTTCTAATTCTACTTGCGGTAGTAGCACAACTATTACTAGTAGTAGTAGTAGTAGTAGTAGTTGTTGTTCATCAAAAAGGAAACGTAGACGTGATTCGTGCAGTACAGATTCATACCACAGAATAGCTGATGTTGCAACGAAGAAAACCAAACTAGAAGAAAATTGCCAATCCACTACAACGAGGAAAGATATAAAAATAAAATTGTTGAAAAACAAAAGTCATGATGAAAAATCTAGCAAAACGAAAAATAACAAAGTATTTCATCATAAATCCAATGATTTTCAAATCATCAGGAAGACGAAATGTGATGATAATGATAATGAAAAGGATGAGGTAAAGAAAATGAAAATGAGCGACACCTCTAAAAAATCAAAAGTCAGTTTGGAAGCAGCAGAAGATAAGAATCGAAAGGATAAAGTAAGGAAAGATAGAAACGATGAAAAGGTTAAAAAATCTTCTAAATCTCGATCAACCACGGAGAAGATCAAATTGACAGATGAAAATAAGAATAAAAAGCCGAATGTTTCAGTATCTCGATCGTCTACAGAAGTTTTCAAATTGGTTGAAAATAAGAATAAAACCGACAGTTCATCTACAACCAATGCTAACGAAGCCAAGAAAAAGAAGTCAACATCCAAAGAAAATTCCAAGTCGACACAAAGCAAGAATAAGAGACATAATGTTGTTCAAAACAAAACCGATGATTCTGAAACCAAAATGCAAAATAAAAAAATAAAACATAAAAATGGCAGCGAGGAAACAAAGAAACGTCATCAACGTTCTAAAAAAACGGAAACAGATAAGTCCAAATCGGTCCAAAACAAAAGCAAAGGGGAAAGCAAAAACAAAAATTCCAATGATAAACTAGAAATTACACAAAAATCAAAAAATATTGAAAATAAAAATGAAAAGAGACAAAGAAATGAGAAGCATTCTAAAAATTATAACGAGGAAAAAAACACTGACAAGGAAACAATTGAGAATATTCAGGATTGGATCAATGAACAATTTATCGAAACAAGGGTTAAAAGTAAGGTTGATGAAGTAAAAAAGAGAAAATCTGATGAAAAGGTTCAAAATCTAATGAAAGATAACAAAACATCATCAAAATCTGACGATGGTGCCACAAAAAGTGCAGATGAGCATGCGGCGGGTTCAATTAAATTGATTCCATTGAAACTAGCGTTGGAAAAAATTGACGCCAATGAGCAAAAACTTGAAACAAAAACTGCAGAAAGAAGAAATTCTTCCGAATCCGAAGAAAAGAATTTAAATCAGGCAAACAGTACTAATCAGAAAGAACCTAAAAAGATTTCAAGACGACGAGAAAGTAAGTACAGAGAAAGTGTACCAAAGCCAAATGCTGAGGTGTTGACCCCATCAAATTTAACTGCTGAGAAAATGGACTCGATCATTGATCGTCAGCCATACGTCAAATTGAATAATTTGAAACTCTTACTAAGACGGGATAGTTCGGATGCAGCTTACAATATAGTAAGCGACGATGGCAATCCTGTCGTCGATGAGCGAAAGTGTTTGCAACGCAAATTGGCAAAATATACCAAAAAACTAAGCAAGCTTGACGTAACAACAGTAAACACCGATCAACCAGAAACTGAGTTGGTGGAAACTAGTGTAGCTGTGAAACAAAGTGTCATTACTAAATTGGCAACTAGCCAATTGACTGAGGCTGAAAATGATTCATCCCAATCTGAAACAAGTGTAATTGTTCCTAATGAATTGGCGAAGCAATGCAGTGTGATCGTGAGCAATGTAAGCAACATTGGTTCAGATGTTGACAGAGCTGTAAATGTTGAGTCCTTAAATAATACATTGGAACCAGCAATTGTTCCAGACCCGATTGAAGCAATGGAACAAATTTTTAAAGTACCAGTGGTTGTTGTAAACGAATCTGTAGAGGCAGAAATTTCAGAAGTATCGAAATTTACTTCTGAAATACAAGTTTTGAATGCAGAAAATAACGAAGCAACCAACATAAGCTCAGTTGCAATGGAGCCAAAAGTAAAGATAATTGATTCAATAATTTTGAAGAGTTCCAGAAAAATTGATGATGTTGCTCCTACGAATCAACTGGTGGCTGATGATATTGTTTCTACGAATCATTTGGTGGCTGATGTCGCTGATAATACTTGTGGTCCTACTAAAATTGCAGACATAATTGAAGAATTATTTCCATCGCCTCAATCAGACAACAATGAAACAATATCGGTGACGGTAACTGATAGCAACAATAAAGAGACTGATATGGTAATACTGGATGCAGACCAAGACTTTGTACTACCTACCGATATTGTAAGTAATTCTTATCCTAGACTAAACCGTATTATGCCAGCTCACAATACTACATACGTAAGCAATAAAGATTTTGCCGAAACTCGTCCAATTAGTAGTCCAACTCAAACTCTGCTTCAAAATGACCCAAATATGAACAAAATAATAAGGAACTTGGGCAAAGAAAATACTGTGGTTAAACCGATAAAACCACCAGAAATTATACAATCTATTTCAAACAATTTAACCGTCAGAAGCATTTCACAGAATAGTACCAGCACAACTCAGCCCATTAATAGTTCTAATGAATTGCTTGTAGATTTTTCAATAGCATCAATAATAACGCCTACTATTTCACCTAATCAATATAGACTTCCAGTAACTATGGCTAGATTTATGACCGAATTCTTGCCAATGTATATTGACTTTTATGTTCAGTACAATTTATCGCAACCATATTACAAGCAATATGTTGTTCAATCCAGACCCTCGGAATTTACACTGTCTAATATATACAATCATAGAACAATGAATATTGCCAAACAAATTGTTGATCTTATTTGTAGATCAAATGTTAGCGATTTTGATATTAATGCAATGATTTTTGCGCTGATGGAAGCACTTGGCTTACAATCACAGGATACCATTTTGATAACATTCATGGCTATATTTTCCAGAAAAATACCACCGACTTTCTTTGGAATGATTTTTCATAACCAAGTGAAAATAAAGTGCTACTATTTGAGACGTGCACATGAAACTCTGTTTTCATTAGCATTTCCACATATTGAAGGCATTTTTACTGAAGAACAATTACACGTGTTATATGTACAAATACAAACGTACCGTCAACTTTATCTAAAGCAACAAATGTTTGAGAATAGTTGCAAAGGTCGTCCTCGTCCCCCCACAAAAGAAATTTATCCAAAAAAGAAACCTGGCCGGCCTAAAAAAAATAAGGAAACTGCAACACCAGCACCAAGATTAGATTTAAATATCCCTATAGCTGCACCAGCTTTTTTAGGCCCACCAATAAGACCAACTTTTCCAAATAGCAGCGAGTTTCAAAAGTTTTTCGAAGAACAAATTTTGGCTGAACACAAAATTCAACAGGAGCAACAAAAGAAAATGGAACAACAACATAGGTTAGAACAGCAAAACAAGTTGGAACAGCAAAATAAATTAGAACAACAAAAGAAGTTAGAACAGCAAAAGAAATTGGAACAACAAAAGAAGTTGGAGCAGCAAAAGAAGTTAGAACAGCAAAAGAATTTAGAACAGCAAAAGAAGTTAGAACAACAGCGGTTAGAACACGAACAGAGGTTAGAACAACAGAAGTTAGAGCAGCAACAGATTTTAGAACAACAGAAGTTGAAAGAACAACAGCAGCTGTTACAACAAAAACAACAGCAAGCTATAGAACTAAACAAACGAGATCAGATGATCCGGGAGCAACGTTTACAAACACATACAATGGACCAGAGTCTTTTAGAAGAGCAGCAATGCTTTTTGCAACCTAATGTTTCCAGAAATACACATATACCAGTATCTCCAGCAGTCTACTATCAGTCTCCAAATTTCAATTTCACTTCACGATTAAATCTAAGAAGGTACTCAGCAAATTTAAATCTTAACAAGCCTATGCTTGAATCTCAAACCATATTTGATCCTATACTATCCAGTCAAAGTTCGTTACTGATAAAAAACCTATTGAGGGAAAATAATGCAGCCAATCAATCTTATTGTCTGCGACCAATAGCGCCAGAACAACAAACTAAATCTCCACCTACACAACCAGCAGTTCCTCCTCAGATTAACAATATCCCAGTACCAATCAACGATAACAGTTTTAAAATTAAAATTACTACAGCAAACTTGGAATACTACAAAATTTCGCAAGAGAAATTGGACGATGATGATATCATTTTTATACCGACCGATCATGGTTTTCCGATGCCGTTCAAGGTTGAAGTGGACGACGAGGTGGATGTCTGCGAAAGAGACATTGCCGAAATAGCCAATGAAGATGTAAGTACTAATTATATTAAATGTTTATGGCGTTGAACAAAAAAAAAATCCGCGCGTGGCTTACCTCTGTACTATAATAATAATAATTATTATTATTAATAAATTAAATATTACCTTAGAGGAAGCTGCAAAATCTTAATTATCTTAATATATATATATTATTGTGAACAATCCTGTATACAATATATAAATGTTTTATTTGCAAGATCTTTATCACATACATAATTAAATGATTTCGAACATCCTGTATAAAATATATCTTTTTTTTAAAGAAATTTTTAAAATATCTAAAAATTCCCGTAGTTTTGAACAATCTCTATCTAGACAGTTTACAAAATCGGATGTTTTAGCAAGAAATTTATCAAATATCTTTTATTTATTTTGAACAACCCTATATATCTTATTCTTTTGAACAACGGTATATAAAGTATATAGAATGTTTTTTACAAATTCATGAATGAAATATTTAAATATGTCCATTATATTGAACGAAGCTGAGTAAAATAACTAAACGTGATCATTATTTTGAATAACCCTGTATAAAATATATTGTTGCAAGAAATTTGCCAAATATCTAAATATATTGCGGTTAATAGAAGACACTATATGTTGATATACGAGGGTTGTCTTGAAAATAAGGTTCCCAACGCGATAGCAACGGCAAGGTGGTGTTTTAGGTGAAATCCGGCAACATTGCCACGCATAGCAACTCCTAGCCCTTTTAACCGCCATCGTCGTCAAGCTACGCCGCCGCAATTTAGGCTTCTATTTTTGTTTACAATGAATGTCCCCATTGCTATTACCGCCAGATGTGAAGTTTGCGCAGTTATCCGTTTTTTGAACACGAAAAAGATTCTACATAAACATTTACTGTCAGTTGTAACAAATTTATGGTGGAAAACGGAGCAAAGGTGCCAAACCGTTTCACGACAACGATCGATCTAACATCTCGGGAAACGCTAGATCTACAAAAGAGGTTTGGCGGACTTGTCATTTTCCATTCTTTCTACAGCCCAGGCCTAGCCTCTAATGACTATCACTTGAACTTAAGTTAAAGGAACCTTTGGGTACCCCGTTTCTAGACCGACGATGAAGTCAAGGAAAAGATTTTTTGGCGTGGAAGGAACGACGTAGGAATGCTAAACTTGGAGGACGCTCTACCAAATAGCGTAGAAAAATGGCGATTATGTAGAAAAATATATTTATGTTTATTTTATATTTAAAAAGTTGAGAACCTTATTTTTGAAACAATCCTTGTTCAATCGATCATATTTTGAAGGCTTAGGTCACTTTTAATACAAGTCATCTCTTAACCTTTCATATGATGTTATAATTGGCAGAATATAAGTGGCAGAATAAAATAGCATAAATGGGTTTTATTGCAAATTTTAAATAGTTACTGTATCAGCGATAAGTGAGTAGGCGGTCGTGTGGGGCGTTGGTGAGTGGGCGAGGGCTCGGTGAGGGTGGGGGCTCAGCGATTGGGTGGTTGGGTCGATGAGTTCGTTGTTTAATGAAACTGACTGTAGGGGTGGTTCTGTTCAAGTTTACACATCCTTCGTGAGTATAGCGGCACTCAAATGAATTTTTTAAATTTCATTTGGTTCAAATGAGTAGGATTGGTTACTTTCTAAGTATTTTGAACCTACCTACCATTTAATAAGATTCTGAAAATAAAATGATTCTTAATAAGTGTCTTTTTTAGTTAATTAATCTATTTGAATAATCTGTTACAAAGCTGGGAAAAACACAAGATACCCACTAGTGTTTTTATCAATGTCAGTTTAACTAAATGTTAACTTACTAACTACATAAGTTTTGGTTGCGGCCTAAACTAGAAAAAGAGGTCGATAGTATATACGTTACGCTATTTACCAACAATTTGCTTATGGCGCCATCTAGCAAAGAAGCGCTATGATGCTACGTTTATACGAGCAATTAATTACGATAGTACTTCTGAGAGAATTTGTGAGAGCGATTAGAAATAACCAAGTTATTGACGCAAGTACTTGCAATTTAAAAATTTATATAATAAAATAAAACAATAATAAATCATTACTCATCAAACAACTCATCAACATTGTTATTTATAATTAAATAATACTTGCACAATTTACTTGCACGGAACTTACAGTATGTCAAAAGCTTGCTAGACTGCTCCGCAACGTGTTTAGACCGCAAGCAATTTTGTCGCAAGCACTTTTCGCAAGTTTTGTTACTTGTCTGTCAGTACTCTCGGAGAGTGTTTACTCTGGGAAATGAAAAAAAAATGGCACATACTCTCAGATACTTACTATCAATACTCTGTACGCTCGAGTTTTACTTGCTCGTGTAAACGTAGCATTAAATTGATAAATGCAATAAATTGCAACACTTTCAAAACTACGAGCACAACTCTTAAACTACCTATTAGTATGTGGTGAATTTTGCATATATTTTTTTATTAAAAATCATCATAAATAATAAAAATCTAGTTTTTAAGGTGGTTTTTGAGATTGACTCGTAGTTTTAAATGCATCTAGATTTCTTCCATATTAACCCACATCATTCATTCAGCTTGAGCATGTTGTAACTAATTATTTTTCATCTCAGAACCCACGAACGTCATCAGTTGATAGCGGTTTTTTTAGTCCCGGAATTACACAGGTAAAAAAACTATCCAAAACCTTCCCAAAGACGCTTTATTTTTATTCCTTTTTAATTTTTTTTTAGGACGATGGAACTAATGATGTAATTAATTGTATTTGTGGTAGTATTGCTGAACTTGTATGTGAATGTAGAACAGCTATTTACTGTTCGGAACAATGTCAGGTAATGCTTTTTATTTGCTTATAGTTTAACAAGTAGTTTATTAGTTACTAACATTTTATGTGAACAATTTGTTTGTAGTTAGCAAAGATTTTGTTTGTGATATCAGGAATTTTCTCAGTAGTATTATTGATGTTTATTTTTTTTTTGGACTTAAAATGTGTAACATAAATGCGCATCCAGTGTTAATTAGTACGCAAATAACCACTCCAATTTTGGCAACTTGATCTATAAACGGGTTTTGACCGTATTTAACTTGATTTGAGCTCGATTTACTCGGCCAACTAGTCCCTCTATAATATGGGTGGTCGCAAAAATGGAAGGGGTTGACTTCGATCTACATACTGTTGATGATTTGTAGTGATCCATGGTCTATGTCTAAAGATCATTTCATCATCGTTGGTTTTGATCATTGTTGATTTGAATTGATTATGACTTATTATGGTTTTTAATAGTTCTTTTGTAATATGGCCCATAATGGATGCCACCATGGAAAGGTTTGTTTATTCTTTACACCGGTGGTGAGCAAACTATTTTCTTTGCAGACTCCCCATTTTGTATGACATTCTGTCGCCATTTCTAGATAGAAGTAGACTTGATACTTACTGAAGAAAAACCTTATATTTTTATTGTCATATAAATTTTTTAGGAGGAAGTCACTCGCTTATTTCACATACACCAAAATTCCACATAGTTTCAAACAATTCTAAAAAGATTAACAGACATTTCAAGCAATTCCATATTCTATAAATATTTCATATAATTTTGAACGAAACCTAAGAATCTAAAAAAAATCACAAAATTTAAGAATGGTTTTAACAAATTACAAACTGTGGAATGTTGCATAAAAATTCAGTCAACACCAATCCATAAATATTTTAGAAAATTGAACCCAACTCTACAGAATTCTACATAATTCAATTTTTTTTACATTCTACATATCTTAAATAATCAATTTCCTTAAAAAATGCCTTTAATCTGTGTGGAATTTTTGAAATTAGAAAGAATATAAAATAATTCCAGAAGAAATCTAAACAATTCGAAAAAATTCTACACAATTCCAACAAATTGCATAAATATTTAACCCAAAACTCAAATAAAATCTACACAACTAAAATATTTTTTTGAAAAACTAAACACATTAAAAAAAGAGAAGACATCTATAAAAATTCAAAAACTTCCATGTAACCAAAATTCCATATTGATCACTTAATTTTTTTCAAATCTGGTGATCCTGAAAATTTCTGCTCTACACTATGGTGATTATTAGCAGTGACTCATAGACCATTTGATGTGAAAACATGAACCTCTTCTAATGTCATCAATAATATCGACAACTACAGAAGAGTTTGTAGTATGTCATTCACAATATTGATGGCGTGCAGACCGCATTCTAAAGTCGTGAAACTTTGATGCATTAACGAATTTTGATCATATTTGGCTTGATTTGACATCACAGTATTTGATCGTCATTATGGGTTTTAATTGCTCCTTTGTAATATGGGGCACGATGGTCCACTTTGATAGATGCTATGATAGTTAGTAAAGGATGCCATGAAAGTTAGTAAAGAAGGGCCCAAGACTCAGTATAGATTATAGTGTAGAGGTCATTTGAATGTGAAGGCAAAAATCCGAATGTCTCATTATGGAAAGTTCTGATGAAGGTTTAACCTTCCATAGGCTAAAATTAATGAGTTTGCCACGGCCATGCTGATCAGATCCCTTTATTTGGGGTAACTTTAAAACACAACAGCGTTCATGAGGTCTTGTAATCCTCAATCATTGCCTTTCATCGATAAATCAAGTTTTTGTAGATATTTGCATAAGTGCTCCCATAGACGCACACTTTTGTGTGCGTTGAGCAAATGTGGTTTATTTCCTCTTGGCGAGCATTTTACGAACTACACCATAAGCAGCCACGCCACGCAAACGATTTATCCGTCATTCCGATGGATTTGGGAGTGGCATGTGTTGCGTGAATATTTGCATGAAATCATATTGTATACCCATGTCCAGCATATAATATTGCTTGATTTATACTTTGACAGCTTTAATCCGCGTTGTATAAATTGTTTCATGGTCTATTCTTGGATTCTGGAAGTATATTATGAATTGTTTTCTTTATGGCCAGTTTTGTGCTAAAGTTTACTTTTACACCTTTTTGCTATTCTTGGTCAGTAACTCTAAGTTGTCTATACGTGCCAAAACCAGTACGGATTTAGTCTTAGCTCTTGCAAATTTAACCATCCACCCCAAGGCTCTGGATTAGATTTGCACTTGCAAAATGCACATAACTCATGGCAGCACATAACAACAATCAATAATTATTTTAATTGTTGCACTAATTGCTTTTGCAATTAAAATCATTGTCTTGCGTATTCTAAAATTATTTTGTTTGTTTCAATTAGTCTTTGCACCTCCTGCTAATTGCATCGGCATAATTGCTTTTGCAATTAACATCATTGTAGTGCACAATCTATAATTGT
>JARJEC010035997.1:0-43150 GCA_030264575.1 Tachinus sp. AB-2021 | reverse complement strand
TTGTTATATTGCAGGTATTATAAACTGTTTTCAAACAACTTTAAATAAATCAAAAGCATATAAGGAGATTATCCAGTATTGTTGAAATATTTATATGTTATCTTATAACCCAATTTTATTAAAGAGGAAGAAAAGCAAAACTAATATCTTTTGATAGGCATATCAAACAAAGTTGTTCTAATCTATTGAATAAAAAATAGGCCAAACGAACTAATATATATGTTTGTAGTTCGTCGTAATACAAACAATGGATGCTACATGAATTTAACTACTATAATTACAAAGTAATTTTAAAATACCGACTTCACATTATCACATTAATTTTTAAAGATATTCCCAAGAAGCTACATCTATAGTATTAATTTTTAATAAAACAATAATGCATGTATCAATTTTGCTCATATTTAGTGATCACCAATGGGTATTAATTATATTGTTGCAATCGTATTAAAATCTTGAAAATATGTTGCTCAAATCCAAATGAAAGATTCAGTGGCAGATCTAACATGAAACTAATGGAGCGTAAAATTGAGAGCCCACCAAAGTTAGTGAGCATGGACTGAGGATACATTCACCAACCACAATATTTATTGAAATTTTTACAAATTTCAGTATGTTTAACAACATTTTTTGCAACTTTTTGTAAATTTATTTAAAAAGATTCAGAATTTTTTCCCATTTCGTGTAACTTTTAATTTCTTTTTTAGAAATTTCTATACTTTATGCCTTTTATGACTTTTTTGATATTTTCGGATTTTTTTCAACATATTTATTCAAAATTTCGTAAAATATCTTTATATTTTGGATTTTTGTTATTTTCTATGTTTTATTGACATTTTACAAGATTTCTGCATTAATTATTTATATTTTACATTACTTTTTAATTTTATTTTAAATTCCAAATTTGAAAATTGTTTCCACATTTTACAAATTATCCTTTGGATTCTTTGTGTGTTGTAACTTTTTCGATTTTTTTGCATACATTTTAAACGTTTCGAATTGTTTAATAAAATTGTTCAGACATTATTCATGTCCGTTCAATAATTTTTTCATATTGTACAACATTTATATATCATATTATAAATTTATACATTCATTTTTTGTAATTCTTTTGGCATTTCTTCACATTATCCGATATTCACTTTAAATTTGTAGATATTTTGTTACAATTTTCCAACAGCTTCGCAATATCTTGCAATTGTTCTTGTTATTTTCTCCATTTTATTTACATATTACAAAATATTTGACAACGTTTAGAGTAAATTGATAATAATTTATTGATATAATAATGTGTTCTTCGGGATCTGAAGGTCTTAAAAAGCAAGACCCTCCACTAGGAGATAAGATCCAACATAGTTAGTACCTACAAAAAGTACTAGATATTGATAAAATTAATGAGGTTATTAAAACGTTGCTTTAATTTTAATTATCTCATCATTTAGTATTTAATCACCAACAGTGCCTGCCGAATGAAACGAAGAAAGTTTCTTTATTTGTTTGGACAACAAAAAAAGGTTATTAACAATAAACAAGCATGAACTATTTTCTTTTGTTAAGACAACAAAAACATTTTTTCACAAATTTTGGTGGGGAGAAAGGAGATTGGGAACCGCTGATCTAATAAATAAGATTACATCATTAATTAAAAAAAAAAAAATACAAACAATGACTAAATTTCAAACACGCCCACGGCTGCGAAATAGCAAGGCGGGGAAGGAACGGTAACATTCACACCATCAGCACACCATCTCTGACGTGGGAGGATGGTTGGGTTTCTTGGCCTTCTTATTGGGGCTCGACGAAGACTTCTTCACCGCGGCGAACGCTACCGTACTGGGAGATGTTGCTGCTGGTGCCGCTACGTCGTTATACAAAAATATATCAAATACTCATAAATACAAAAAGAAGAGAAGATTTCTTTTATGTCGGTAGTCCGATATGAAGCTTCTATGGTGCATTTTTGACTTCTTACACTGTTCTGTTTAACGAAGTCGAAGAGTTTGTCTTTAGCACATTTGACTTCTTATAGCTTTAGCAGTTCTGTTTAATGAAGTCGAAGAGATTTGATTCGGTTCATTAACAATAATTCGTTTGGAGTATTTTGTG
Organism: Tachinus sp. AB-2021; assembly: GCA_030264575.1. NCBI lineage: Eukaryota > Metazoa > Arthropoda > Insecta > Coleoptera > Staphylinidae > Tachinus > Tachinus sp. AB-2021. The sequence goes on along the minus strand of JARJEC010035997.1, from coordinate 41,044 downwards.
TTGGATATGTTAAAATCATCTTGTGTAATACATACCTTAACAGCTCTTGCACAATTTGTTGTATTCATTGAAATTTCCCAAAAGTAGGTTCTGGTCCAATAAGTATCCATTTTTGGATAATTGGAGAGCTTAAAGGTTCCAGTCTTAAAGGTTTCCGTCTATGGTCTTTTCCTTTGTAGATCTAAACTTAGATACAGGCAACACTAATTAATGCAAGTAATTACAAATTTCCCAAAAACACACTTTTCAGCTGAATGATATACATTTTTTTCTTCCTGCGGTGGTTCGTCAAGAGTCTCCGCACTACGGTACTGATGGTCCTATTGTGTACCACTTTTAGCAGGTCTGTCTCTTCTATGAAGTCTATGATATACATACTGACAGAACACATTCTATACAAATCGGAGGTTGGGCCATTGAGACAATATTTCAAAAACTACTAATAACCCAATAGGATGTGACGGACAATAAGTGCAACATATCATTCTTAGGAAACTCTTCCGATATAAACAAATGAATCAAACAGATTTCAGCCAGTCACTGCCATTATGCAATCACGTAAGGATACTTTATAAACCCCATTATTAAAGTAAACTTATTGCTATAGATTCTACCTTCCCAACCATAAAACACCAACTGTTATCCTAAAATCATAAATTTTCGGATATGTACTCGGCATCTGTAATTGCGCTCTTTTTGGTCACTATGAAGTGAAACATGCATCAAGTACTGATCGACGTAATACAGCTATAACAAAAGTAGACCTCAAGTCCTGGTATATAAAATAACGGTAATCTTAGGATATAAATAAATGCTTTCAATAATTTTGCTTATATCACCTCTCGGGCAGATAAATTTCTTGCGACATATATTTGTGCAAATACTCTTTTGCCAAATATCAAACAAATATTTCAGATTATTTATTATGGATGGTTTCGTCTTTTACTACGTAGTACTTCATAATAAAAAATAAAACATTTTATAAAGTTTTTACCAAAAAATAATTTATTGGAAAACAATATACGAGACGCTTAAGTCTCGATGTGTCGCCTCTAAACTTCAGGCTTTTTTTACTCTGAGAGCTCAAACAATTGTGTATTTATTAATTAAAATTATGAAAATTGCTTTCGTATACATGTGAATAAAGGTTTAAACTATTCAGCTATCTAATTAGTTTCTTAAGCCATCATTTTGTCCTCGCAATTGACATTAAAAAAATCATATTTTATATTGATATTTAGGCATAAGTAAACTAATATGAACTTAAATAAAATACAAAGTCACAATCATTTGAGAGCTACACCGCTATTGGCAGCAATTTGTTTGTTTTTACTTCCGTAAAGTATTGCCATCTGTATGAATTGCGTACAGAGCGTGTCCTAAAACCGTTCACGTATTCGGGAATATTTAAATCTTTTTATGCACCAGTGGCCATGTAGATCATGCTTCTCGACACCATGCCACTTAAATATCGATATATGACGGTCAATTCATCTAAAATATTTTTGTTGTAAAATCTTAGTAAATGGTTTCATTTGTTATTTCCAATCGCATTTATTTCATTATTTTAGAAGATTGAATACTATGAGAGGTTACAAACTGTCAAAATGCCATTTTTCCTAATTCAAACGCATAATCTGATAGATAAAGCAATTAAAAAGTTTGTAGACAAAGGGTTTAATTATGAAATTTATAATTTTAAAATATCTGAATTCAAACTACCAATCTTTCAGACTCCTGTGAATATATTTGTTAGTATTACTACCAAAGTAATCAAAAGATAGTGTTATTAATGGCAAAACGCGATACATTAAGTTAGTGACATCAACATTCACTTATATCAAAATAAAATATCATTTTCCCTTCACTTCTACCCAGTACTATTAGTCGAAAATTATTAAAAAAGTCTCATTATCTGCAAATGCAGCCAACTCTTGGTTAGTTTGAAAATTATTCGTATAGATTGGAAAAAGGGTTTAAAAACCGATCGTTGTACAACATGATAAACTTTTGTGAGAAAATTTTATTATTATCGCTACATACCAAAAGCAAACTTTTAGGTATGATTTAATTGCTAATCCGCTTATATAGTACTGTATTAGCTTTGGCACGATAATATTTTAAAAAGTTTAAAATGATTTTTCGACTCCTTTGTTTTTCAGGTTCAAATCCAGGTTTGAGTCTGAGTTCTGTAATAAATAATTAAATTAAAACCAAATATCTAATATGACTACTGTTAATGAAACTCGAAAAGTCCAAAAAAACTCTACGCAGAAGTTTCAAACTCTGAAAGCATAACTCAAATACAGTAGTTACATAGCCAACTTCGTTAATTTAAAAAAATAAGCAATCTTTGTTAACATAAAAAATTCTATATTTACTTTCTATGCAATATGTTTTTAATTCAACTATAGACTTCGGATGTAATGAGGTTTTCATTGGACTGGCGGAAATATTTTTCCGGGGTAGAAATATGGTTTGCTAAGCCCATAAATAAAAATATTGAGGCCTAATAGTACATGTGGAATTTTCCACACGTCTACAAAGCCAGTCCGGCCCTACATAGTCGTATTTGTATTTATTGGGATTCATTAAACTGACCAACCAACAACCTTGAGGTTCTTCGGCCAACTTTATTTAATTGTCCTTCAAATTTTAAATTTTTTCTACATTTTTATCTTCAATTAATTTTAAATCAATTACTTATTTAGTTTTTTAAATTAAAACCTCAAATTGAATTGCGGTTTTTGTTTTACTTTTAAAAAACTAGACATTTGAAAAGACCTAAAAAAGGGGTGTTTTTCTTTTGGCCATTTCTGGAAACCCGTTTTTTGCAAATATATATATATATATATATATATATATATATATATATATATATATATATAAATAAGTGATTATTTATTTAGGCCTTAAAAATAATTTGGTGAGTATGTCGATTAAAAAAATATTAAATTTTTTTAATTGTTATAAGTTGTTCTAATAATTTATAGGTTTGTGTAATTTTTTTTATATAAAAAGTTTTATTTTTAATTTAGAATTAGTAGAGGTTAAATAAATTTGCAATACTTTTATATAAATTAATAAATCCGCAGTAATATCAATTCTTGTCACGTTATTTGTGGATTGGAATGATATTGAATTAATATCGTGTGGGACACATTTCGTATTATATAAGTATTAAGAAATGAACGCGATAAATATTGCATTCTATTGTGGCGAGATATCTCTCTCAAGTGTTCGTCTCTCCCAATGCGGCAATAAACAAAATTGCTGTTTCGTAACAAATTCTATATCAATAAGGAGTAACATTTGTTATGGACAGGGACGGGCTGGGGTGCTCCGTTATTGACTCCATGAAGTATTTAATAAACCCGAAGGTGTCTTGTACATGTCAAAGGTGTCGGTGCAGCATGTGATTGGATGTCAGTTAATTCCCAGATAGAGCCATCGTATTGGAGCTGTGACAGCTGCGTGTAGTTGTCCGATGGCAAGCAGACGGCAGCAATAGAGCTATCTAAACGATGATCTCAAATCTCACAGACTAAACGTACTCGCATATGCCATTTGCGAATAAAGGAAGGGCATTACGTTATCATTTGCCTTGTGTTCATGCATCACTGGAAAAGTTCAGCGCTAGGTGGTGGAGGCGGAAGCCTTTTCCAACTGGATTTATCACCAACAGCCACTTCGCATATAAAATGATAACTGTGCTACTGCGTTCATATTTCGTGAATAATTAATCTCAGCGTTTAAAACTGAGTGTTCCACGCTACGCTAGTAGGATTATTGTGTATATTTTCCGACAAACCCAGTTTACCGGGATCTTAATGGAAAATAGGAAGCGACTTGCTGTAAAACGGTTCATTTTCGGATAGCATCTTTTTGTTCGAGGCGCTTTCATTTAAAACTGCATCAATAGTAATTTCCACACCTTTTCATATATATCTCCTTTTACTTTATGCATGCACACTCTTCAAGAATGCATCTGCATCGTATGCGATCTTAAAACACACATTTTTAATTAACATTTTCTAATCGTGCAGCATGCACACAAAGTATGATGCATACAAAATATGCTCACATCTGGTTTCGGGCGCAAACGTCGATTTTTTTATTCAAACGCCACATTTAAAGATATCTCTTAATAAAAAAATATTGCTGTTACGCTCTAACGGATTTATATGTGTTCCTATCTTATTAAGGAATGTAGAAAACTTGTTTAATCCGCGTGAGTACTATCTCTATTTTTCATAGTATAATTTAATTTGAAAATTTTATAACAAAACTATTTTTAAAAATATATGGATAAATTCTATAGATATTAATAAATTAGTCGTTGATTGATGATAAATAATCAGTAAATTAAAGGTATAATAAAATTAATTCAATGTAAAGCACACTTTTATAACATTTTTATTTTACTGAATTTTGTCACTTGTTCGGATTACAATTCGATTGTAAAACGCATTGGAGGTGTAAAATCCCATCATTGTCCAAATGTTGTTCAAAGCTTTTGATTGAAATTACTCACGTTAATTTGTGCGATTGTCGGATTGGGTACATGATTTTTCAATTAAATAAAATTAAATTTGTCTATTGCATGTGCGTGTAATTGTCGCACCAGATGATAAAATGAACGTAATTCTTTGCGCGTTTTCCAGCGCGGACATTTTAATTGAATTGTAAGCTCTTACGCACCGATGGATCTTTTAGCAGGCCGAACGAGTCAGGCCTATGGAATAGAGTTGCGCAGCACTCCTGGACATGCATGTGCCGGTGCAGAAACTAATTAATGCTGCAATTATAGCTCTGAGCGATATCCCTCCACAAAGGTTAGGATGATTCAGCTCTAATCCTTTGAGCATCAGCCGGCTAAACATTGCACCATCCACATGGTGACATTAGGAACATCCGATAAGGCTTTATTGCTTGTTGTTTTACTTGTCACAATTTATATGTACGTTAAATTGTCGCCAAATTTACAAGCGGGGGCAAGCTTATCTTAAACAAAGGTGCTGATTTTACTGGCCAGTGCTGAATGAGGGTTTAAATTCCGAGGGTGTATCTGCAGCCATATTAAATTAAATCTACACCCCATATAACTTCCATAACTGCAGATTGCTGTTCAACTGCATTTCATTTGAAAAAAAAATGGACATTATATTCACATTTAAAATGAAACATCACTGCATAAATACAGTTACTTTTATTTATAATCTACACGAGAAATGATAAAGAGTGCTGCTAGGCCACGTAACCATATGAAAGTAAAACAAACAAAACTAAATAAACGAAAAATATAGAAATTGTGATCTGAGAATTTAACAAATTAGCCAGTCAAGCTAGAAATATTATTATTGGATTTAGCACATGTGAGTAAAGGCATTTAATCACTCGTGTGGTTTGGGAACTCACCTTCAGCTCACTCGCCTCACTTCCAGACTGATGAGTAATTTAATTTTTTTGCTCACAGCTTACTAAAAGCTGCTTTAACTGGTTACAAATTTTCTTCTATTATATTTTTGTTTGGAAGTTGTATAGATTATATATTTATTGTTTCAAATTGAAATTCAAAACATGATATTGCATGTTTTGTAATTTAGAAGTTATTGGTATTATTTTTAATCTATTTCTCTCCATAGGCATTACTACGTTAGATTCTAATATTGGCTTCCATAATTAAAATAACAATATTTCTTGTGGAGAAAAAAATATTGTAGAAAACCATTACTTATTTCTTAGAAAGAAGAGGAAATTGAAAAAAATTAAAATGACTAGATTAGCAAAAATAGCAAGAACCGTTGATCGTTAACTGTCATATTAGTATCCAAAATAATAAATATTTGAAGCATTTAAAGCAAATGTAAGTTAAAATTATATGTAAAATAAATGAAACGAATGGCAAAATTGTACTATTCCGGTAAGTGATATGTTTAGTGTAGAATATCAAAATCGACCAATTCCAAACCGTACAATCAACAAGTGCAAATGTAATATAAACTTCCTACAGAATGTAAGATATCAAAAGAATGCAAACTCTGTCAAACTCTTAGTAATTTAAAATTGAAAATCCTAATGTAAGTCTAAGCAAACTGCCCAAAAATGTCAGAATGCACCATACTACAGCACAAACAATTTTGAAAAACCACCAATATCGTTCAATAAATATCAGTACTATAAAGAATTGCTTCCAGGTAATATGGAAAAATGAGCTGTGTTTTGTTACACCATTATGGAAAAAGCAAACAAAAGAAGACATTATTTAAGGAATGTATGTTTTACAAAACAAGTTTACGCTTAACAATGAGAAAAAAGTGTAAAACAGTAAAATTTTAAAGACCCAATATCCTTGTGTGGGCTAGTATCTTGGCCATCACATTATTGAATCGTTTTTCCTAAACGTTTTTTGCATATATTGTTCAAAGAAAAAATATCAGCAACAAATAAAATTGCATCGGAAAATGAAAAAGATTGATTTTAAATGGATAAATGAATGGCACAAACTGTCATGTTGTCCGCATATACTTAAGGCACAAATCATTAATGGTAAAGTTACTAATAAATGTTACAAAATTTGTTTGTCTGTTCATAGTCCTGACCTTTCTCCTAATGATTTCTTTGTAAAATCAAATTTAAAATCAAATATTTACAATAGTAAATGATTTGAAAATATGGAAACTAGAATTAATGATTAAATTCTTATCCTTCACGTAAAGTAAAAAATAAGAAAGTAATGATATGGTTCTCTACTAAAAAACGTCTTTACAATGTTTGAACATAAAGAATTGATATTCAATATTTGAAGTCCTTATATGGTGAAATTGTATAACATTCAAGCTGAAAATTATAAAAATTGAAAGTTGAAACATAAATATAATAAATGTAAACAAAATATATTATATGTTTTCTTATTATATTTGTGGAGTTTCCATTTTTACAACTTTCAGAATAAACAAAAATTTGGAAATCCATATGATGCTTAAACCAATTCTACACGATGTTTAAACAAAAAAATTATAACGTTTTAGATTAAAAAAGACAAAAATATTTTTTGCCAAACTTAAAAAACCATATTTAAAATTTCAAGAAAAATAAAAAATTTATAAGCCTTAATAGCAACAGACCTTTGCAATTTGCACTAAAACAGCGCATGGGCAATGAATGTCAATTGTTAAGTTACTTCTAAAAAAACAACGTAAGTGTGCTTGGACTACACAGCAAAAGTAAAACTGTTACAATTGTTATAAAAATGTATACTAGCTCCTAGCATTCTACGCCATCTTTCGAACGCTACGTCATCGTGCAAATAATGAAAAGAATAATTTTTTAATGCATTATTGAATTGCGGTCTATTGCTGTGGTCTTTCTGAGACTTATCACTGACGCCAGAGGTTAACCACATCTAGAAATTTTACCGCTAATTCAGAAATTAGAACCTAAATGTTTGGGTTCTTCAACGTACACGCAACATCAAAACAGTACATGGAAGCTACACTTTTTCTTCCTTTCCAAAAGAAGGTATACTAAATATAACTTAACTTGAAAAAAAAATCGACCCTACACGTAAAAAATGCAGGATTTGAACCCAAGACCCATAAAACAGCAGTTAACACACTAACCACTGAGCTACTTGGGCTGCCACATTGCATTGAAATGGGGTTATATGTGGATTCGTATCTGACACCGGCAAATATTATTAATTGATTAAACAAATTCGATTTGTCTATATTGATGTTCCTCCATCAAAATTTCATCGATTTTAGAACATCTTTCAATTTCGCGCCAAAGATTAATTTTTAATTTATTTGACGCTAAAAAGACAAAAGATATAAAATCTATGAGTGGAATTGAGATAGAGTAAGCGTAACGCTAAATTTGACCTTAGAAAATCACCCACATAGTCTGTTTTACTTCAAAATCTTAAGTCACACAGAAAAGCGTACGATAGGTCGCTACGTCCAAGGAAGAAAAACAGCAGTAATAAAACAAATATTGAAAAACACTGACGAATTAGGCTATTATTCTAAATATATAAGAAGTTTACTCAAATAATTGCAAATCCATTGAGATATACCAACTACGAGAACAATCTCTCACACACCATAATTAGTGATATAACCAAATTTCTTGCAAAATACACTTTGACAGATAAGGCTAAGTCATTAACTTGTCAGCTGAAAACAACAATAATAGTAATTTTGTACTCGTTTAGCAAACTCATTGGCCTATAAACATATAGGCTTATATTAAAGATGAAAGTAGAAATAGCGTAGAGAATACCTAAAGCAAACATTATGAAACTAATCAATTGATCGTAGCATAGTTTCGCATGCGTACAAGTAGATAGGGCTGGCCGCAAGAGAGTCGTTTTCTTTAATCGATAGCTAAGAATTTCACTTTAAGATCAAGTGTTGTGTGCAAAAGAGTTAATTAAAAAGTTTTTAGACATAACCTAAGCATAAATGAAAGTTAACCATCAAGGCACGATACAAATAATTTAGAATGGTAACAATGGAAAAGAAATCGAACTATTGAGTTTTCCATTGAGTTAATATCAAAACTAAGAAGAATAGCTACTATGACATTACTTTGAATTCTAGATGGATTTCCAGGAGCAAGTCAAGCTTGAATTGGTGGTTAGACTCCAACCAAAATCTTACCCAAACAATTTTGAAATCAAGATAGAACAACCTCCGCGTTTTGCGAGCTAATTCAATTCAACCTCATTAATATTTTTTATAACATAAGAAAAAAACAAAAACAATTACTAATACAAAACTAATGCTAGCAACTCAAACAATAGCCTACTATAGCATAATGTATTGAATCAGTAAAATAGAAGTGTACCAATTAGGTAGTACACTTATATTATTTTACTGTGTACCTAGTTTGCATTCATTTCAACGGAGTTGTTCTAATTTCTCAAGCGATCGTCATCTTGATAATTCAAGCTTAATTCATGTAGAATTCAATGTAATATATTATGATTTTAATGTGACCTAGAATAATTTCCTCTTTGTTCGCTAGGTGTCACCCTAACGTTGGTGGCCTCACTTACCATTATAAATTGGAGATGCTTTTTAACCTCGAAAGTAAGTTTATAAAACATTAGAATATTATAATTATTAAATAATTACTACCTCATTACTTCATATTGAAATAAATGTTCAAACATTCACCTTTTTTGTGAGAGTAAAAAATGCTTTATGCACGTCCATTTCACATGGCAGTGTAGGACTGGCCCTTATTCCAAAGGAACCTTTACCCACTAAAACCTATTCTCGTATCTATATGGCTACCAACTGGATTACCTAGAGGTATCACATCATCGGCGCCCCTTCCTGTCGTGTCCAGTTAACTTATTTTTCTCATCCATTTCCTTTCTTCTCTGGATCTCTCCTATCACGGTATTTATGGTATCGCATTTACCCTCACTCTCCAGCTTGAGCCTCACAATTTTACCCACGGTAACTTCTACTAGGCCTAAGAAAGCAGCTTAGCTTCCCCTTTCTTGTTGCTACCTAGTGCATAAAAGCACAGTATGTTCTGGGGTGTGTTGGTAGTGATCGTTTGCATGTAGCTTGAACCTGTGCAGGTAGGCTTCAAAGCACCCGTGGCCGCTGAGGAATTGGGTAAGGTGGTAGTTTATGCTGCCATGTCTCCTATTCACCCAGGAAGTTAGATTAAGGATGATGATCAAAAATTCATCTAATTATGCCAACCCTTTGTCAGTCTATATTGTTCTATTCAATATTTGATGTCTTTTAATTTTATAATTTTCAGAATAAATATTGTTGTATGACATCTTCATAATTTATTCACATCAAATTTTTGCGTATCAAATTTCTGTTTATGTAATCTTTTGGTATATTAGCCTCTCAGTAGGTTTACTTCGGCTATCAATGTACAAAAATGGGCATTTTTGAACTGGAGATTATAAAAATTACATCCCTGATAATGATACTGGTCAATGCGAGCTGAATCAAATCCGTATAAGTCAGCAAACAATTTGGCAATAAAAAGTTTATCGGCCATCAAAAAAGCATAGTAATCTACAATTCATATAAACCCTTGTTGGGGCTTGTCTTTTAAAAGTCTGATAATTAATACTCTCTGTATATAATATATTAGCATTTTATTAATATTAGATATCTGTTCATGCCAATTTATGTGTTAACTTTCTGGTATTGTTGACTTTTTGCTTGTAAATTTTTGGTAAAGTTAAAAGTAACGTTTTATTTCATTCGTAATTCTTTCCATTTTTTTCTTCAACGCTAGCTAGCTTTCTATTTAGATGAACTCCAATCTGTAGAGGAAAAGTAAAAATAATCCGCTGCCTTTTCATAAGTTTACATTTATTTATTTATTTATTTTGTGATCCATCTCCGTAGTTTTGTACCAGTAAGCTTTCGCAATGTCGGTCTATTGGTCCACAGTGTAATCTCCTTATATAAAAAAAACATTGTATATACAATGTCAAGTTAAATTTCGTTTGAGCATTTTGTCAGTTTTCTTTATTGTCCCATTTTGATGAAATGTAGTATACACATCAAAACTACATTTCTCCTAAAAAAATATCACAGATAAAGTGCCAAAAAAAAGTTTTAAATTATGTATCATTTCCGCTCAAAAAAGCAATAGAAATATTCTTTTATTTGCAAACCGGATTATGCAACTAACAGATAATTTTTTTTTCTAATTTCGGAATTACTTAAAAATATTATTTCAAATAGAATGAAAAGTTAGCCACATACTTCATTTTTTATCAATATTTTCTTGTCATCACGGTAAAACCGCCTATTTTAGTTTTTTTGGATAAATTGAATTTCTGATATCAATGGCTATTGAATTTTTCCTAGCACAAACTGGTAAACTTGGTTCACAAATTTTGTGAAAGAAAACCGCTGTACGACGTATAATCCAAAGTCGCTTTCCATAAATCCAATGTAATTTTTAGAAATTTTTTGTTCGTCTGTAAAATTGAGCAAAACTAATAAGCGAGGCGAAGTTGTCGATAACAACAATTAAAGTTTTGAACTCCAAGTACTAAACTTATACCAAAAATCTTCACACAGAAACAAAAATAAATACTTAAAATCATCAAAATTTTTATTAGGTGAATTGAAGCTGGCCTAACAAGTCGGGTAAACTCCATTAAAAAACATGTTTTAAAAAATTTTCTTTAAAGTAAAGTAAGTTTGTGTCTCGTAAATCGTTTGAAAAATGTTTAGTTCAATTTTTTTATGCACTCGATACAAAAGTATGTATTTGATAAAAGTTTCCATTATGAAAATTTATCTACAATTAGCCAGTAAACTTAAAATATAAATTTCTATAAAAGCATAACTAAAATTTTAATATTTAGTAAATAAAGCTAAAAGCAAACAAGGTTTAGAAACTTGAATCTCTTAATGTGAAGATAGGGAGAATTTAATATATTAATTAATAAATGGTTAGATATGCCAAAATTAGTGCCCTTCTGCTATCTATTCGAGAGGTTAGTATGCAATTATATGCATTTCCAGCATTCCCAAACTTCTAATTCAAAACTTATTTAGCTTTAACGAATTAGTTCCACTGTCCATAATTTACATTGCGCACCCGGCTCTTTGGAATTGCAATATAACAGTCTTTGACCTCCGCCTCCGTTTCAACAACAAGCGATAGTCGCTATTTTAGTAATTACTCAGAAATAGGGAGGATGCATGTTTTAATTAAACCTGCAGCGCCTACAAATTTTTATTTTTATTTTAAAATTAATTTTCTTCTTGTATTATATCCCCGGGAGTTATTTAATATAATCAAGGAATACCTAGAGCAATTCCAGCTTAAATATCGTGCAAATATTGGAAGGAAAATGGATAAAGCCCTGCCGAGTAATTTGATATCTGCGGAAATGCGTACGATCGATGTCATTTAGTGATTGGGGTCTGACGTTCTGTGTGTGCCTCTAGATTTTCCCCTCGCCGCTTCTCATCTCTATATCCTTTTATACTATCATTTATGCTCTTTAATAACGTATTGATTTCCGATATCAACCTTCGTCGGCGATTTTTTTTTTTATAATAAGGTGCAATAAAATTAAATTACACGACATAAAAGGAGATTAATGGGGGGAAATTTGTTCGTTCGGGAAAATATTTATATATGAATTCCTTTTTTCTTTTTATCTTTAATAAACCAGAAAAACGTTGCAATATGATTCTAACATTTTTAAGTGACACTTTTATATAATTTAAAAATTTAAAAAATACTAATGATTATTGAAATGTGCTTCAACTATAATTGCTTGCCACAATTTAGAGAGACTCTAAAATTATGTAAACAAGATAATGTGTAATATTATATGTTTATAAAATCAATGTAGTTAAAGGTTTGAAACTTATAAACTATAAACTGCTGCAGCAGTAATTACTTTAGCTTAAAAAGTTACGAACTTACTACAATGAAAATATAATCTGTAACAATATATTTTTAAAGCCACTACAAGCTTTTATAAATAAAATATGTTAATAATTTCTTAACTCGTTACAGTAATGCCATAATTTACAATCGTTTAGACAAAGCGAAAAATCATAGTAAATACAAGGTCATAGAGATATTCAAGAATTGCTTTAAAATTCTAAACTGCAACAGAACAAAATTTGACTCGTTGAGACAATTGAGACCAAACACAAATGATCTACCACAATAAGCATTGTAGTATTTATTTGTTCATGGATTTAATCAACGTTGTCTTTGTCATTGTTAAATACACCAGTATTTAATTTGAGAGCGCCATCTGTTGACATATTATTGTTAGTCTGTTTTGCTCCTGTTTAAAAATATTTGTGAACAGTTCATGTTCTTAAAATATGTAGATATTTCAACAGCATGTTAGCCGCCTAAGATGGTTCAGTTTTTACTGTGTACTGCTGTTCCAGAGGTTTCGGGTTCGAATCCGGGCACTACTTACTCGAAAAGTCAACTTTTTCGGGTTATAGATTTTTTTAAAATGTAGGTCCCGTTTACTGTACTGTTGCGTGCACGTTTCAAGCTAATTCCCGAATCAGCGGCAAAATTTCCAGATCAAACCTCTGACGTGGATGATTAGTCCCAAAGAAGATAAAAATTAACCGATGCTAGATAATGAATTATAGAAAAAGAACAGTATATTAAAAAATATCACTTTCAAAATAAAAGTAACGATATCACTGTTTTTCATATTTATTAAAAAAACGTAGATTACAAGAAATGCATTGCTAAATTATTGACATAAAATCGTTCGAAATAAGGTGTCACAAGGCGAGGTAACTCATTTAAAATTTTAAAATATGATGATTAAAAAAGAAGGAAAAACTGACAAGCATGTCAACTGTATGCCCCCCCCCCCAATAAATATTGAAGTATTTCGAGTATTTTGACATTTTCAATAGTATTTAATATCTTGCAAGCATTTTTAATGTTCAATTTGTTGGTTTAAGTGGCAAATTAGAACATAATTGTAATATAGGCCAGTGAGCAAAGAATCGAAACAGCGGAGTATATTGCAAAAGCTAGAGTAGACTTTTTAAATTTTCTTACCTTTATAATGTATAAACATGTAAAAATCAGAAAATCTATCACAGAAATCTCGCTAGAACTTTTGGTATAAAAACCGCGAAAGTTTAGGACTTCCTTTGGTTTTCTGTTTAAAATTTTTAAACGATGCATCCTATCAAAAATGTTATATTATTATAAAGTTAAAAAAGATTACTTTTTTGTTACAGTGATCGTCTTTGTACCGGTATTACAAAGACGATCACTGTAAAATGTTGTTACATTATTGACCGAAGCAGTGCTTGCATATGGAAGAGCACTTTAAACCAACCTTATTCTTGCAACTCGTCAAACGGTGCAACATATCAAAAAAGTTACAATATAACAAATCAAAGAACGTCAAACTTTACGTCCAATAAGTGTCGCTACGTATGTGGTCAAAACCACGGTCAATAGTAACAAGATTATTTTCTCGCACTCTTCAATCAAATCAACGGGCTGTGAGACAGATGTGAAAAAGCGAAAAGATCCTAAAAATATAAAAGCACAGATTTTTTTTAAACAATGCACTGCTTCATCAAAAAACAACTTAATATTTCAAGTCACAACAAAATAAAATTACAAGCAAACAGTCGCAATGGGAAATAAGGTTCTACACCGAGTTAGAGATGTGAAATACTTGTTAATAATTGGTTTTGCTACATAAAATTGCATAGTCTCGTAATGAGGGGACTATATACAAAAACACCGTCTTTTCAGAGACGTTCATAAGCCAAAGAAACCAAGTCAATCCTATCTTGTACACAACTTGGACAAATTTTATTAGTTTTATTAGATGAGTTGAAATAGACTACTATAAACCTGATGCCAGAACAGTTAAACCATGTCTTTCCCAAAATTGTGGCGATGATTGTCGAAGTAAAAGTAAAGAAGGCAGTTTGTTCCAAAATATTAAACAATAAATTTTTATTAAATAGTATTGCAAGAACGTACTCGTTAAAAGGAATGGCAACGTATAATCCAAATTGCAAAATAATTGAAGACCTTGGGACAAGAAGGCATAAGTCACAATCTGAATATGTTGAATAATACTAATTAAAATTCAAATATTAGCATAATCTGCATTATTTAAGTGTTTTTATGCATTAACATACATTAACATACTCCAATATATGAATCAGATATAAACAGGAATGATTTTTTAAGCGGTATTTGGTAAACTTGGAGCGGCCTGGTAACAAAGTACTGTAAGAAGGGGTATTTGAAGGGAAGAATAACCATAGAAGGCTTAAAATGGCGGTGGTTTAGTCTGTACCGTTTGTCCGTTGCGCAACGTAGTTTCTCAAAAAAAGGGTATAAAAGCTTCCAACATTTTGAAAACACTTAAGATACAGTTCGGAGATAACACCCTTAAATAGGCGCAAATGTACACGTATCATAAAAACTTTTTGGGAGGACGAGAAAAAGTTGAAATAAAAACACACTCCCAAGAGTAGCGTGGCTGAGGAAAATATAAAAAATGTTAGCAGTCTTAAATAAGGGTAATCGTCAAAAAACTGTTGCCGAAATTGCTACTGAGTTGAGAATAAACTATGGTAGTGTTTATTTTCGCAGATTTTCCTTTCAAAACGTAATTTTACTTCACATTAACCCATTAGGCTACCTTAACCCGACAAAAAAAGGGTTTGCACTGGAATTTACTAGAACACCCTCCATACAATCAAGACTTATAGCTCTGTTATTATCATTTGTATAGGCATAGATTTAATGACAATATTGCAATGGAAGAGTTCGTGTGTAATTGGCAGGAATCAACAGTCTTCATTTTAAAATTCCAACATAAAGAAAATTACTTATCCGTTAGGAAAATGTATTTTGCAATTAGAAAACTATGTTGAAAAGTAAGTTAGTACATTTTTATTTTTATAATACTTCTATGAATTGATTCATATCTGATCTACCCTTGTACATAGAACATAAAACAACAAAGACTATGATGAATATGTTACTAACATATTTCACGACTTAATTCAATTAAAAATTACTATTGTTTCCTTGCTCCAAAGTCTTCAATTTATAGGGTATCCGCTATCCAGATAATATCTGAACATGCCTTCCGGTATCTGTGAAACTACTGATAAAAACCTATATAGTGACAAACAAAAACAGTTTATTTGAGAAATGAAAAAGTGTACAGCTTTGTCACACACTGTAAAATAGCAACCAAGCCAGAATCGTTTATGACTTAAATTCATAACATTATCTTCAAAAATTAATTAAAAACATTACTCGTAAGAGTAAAGTTTTTACCGTAGGAAATTGAAAAGCTAAGATAGGATTTTATGCATTTACTTAGAACCAAAATTTTTGTAGAGTTGCCTGTTGTTCCCGATAAGAATTTAAGTAATGAACCTCTAATGTCTTTCAACTTAAAAAAAGAAAGCAAAACTTGTTCCACTGCAAACATTTGAAATACTAGTAATTTGAGAGATAAGATGGTAGAGAATTTGCAACACCTAAATCTCATTTCAAATCAAATTGTTTCCTTGAATACCAATGTAATTTATATTTCAAGAAAATGGAAATAAACGTCCAACAATAGATAAAATAGTGTGTACTAGAGTCTTCCCTTGGCACAATGCTGGTCTAAAATATTGATAACGACAAGGATCACTCAACTAGTTAAGTTGTTGTGCCTTCCATATGAAGTTCGACCAGTCATTGAAAAAACTGCATAATCCGAGGAAGAGCAAAAAATTAAACTAGTAGTGTCTCTTGATACTTAGTACTTTATTATACAATACACCATCGTCGTATAAACAGATTATTAATACGACTATTATCCTGTGAGTATTTATAGGGCGAACACTTTCATGAGAAGCCAATCCGAGACACATAACAAACCTGGGGCGAAGAGGAGAAAACAAAATATTTTAATAAAATTTAAAAAAATTCTCATAAAAACTAAACAATCTAAGTGAGTGATAATAAAATAACAAAAATAATCTCAAAATTCCAATTTGTGCTAACTGATGACAATTCACTTTAATGTCTCCAGATTTGGTTGTGATTTATCCAAAGTCCGTATACCGGGTATCCCATTTAACCCCACAAATCAAAATAACTCAAAAAATACTCATCGTATAAAAAAACTTGCACGGACATAAAATTAATATTTCCAGAGACATCTTCTTTTTCTAAATTCAGCTTTTCACTCCCGCCTCCAGTGGGTACAGCGGGCGCTAAATTTGAAATTTTAAATAAGGACCTCTATTTTATTACAGATTCAGATTCGACAAACAATAATCAAAAATATTTTGATTCGTGATAGATGACGCTGTAATCGCAAAAAATAGAGTTTTTGGAATTCTCGAATCATTGGATTGACAAATATAAAATAGGCGTTAAAATTTTTGTATGTGCAAATACAAATGTACTGTTTGATGAGCACAACAAGCTACTGTAACCGTAGTTTCTCGATTTCTTGCATTAACGGCATCTTGCATTCTGCATCGTTTTCATGCGCTACATAAAATATATTATTATATTAGTGCTAAAATTAATCACTAGAAAACGCGCGTAGTTGTTTCAAAATAAAAATGATTTTAAAAAGCATAGTAAAGAAGTTTGCCAAGAAAAATATTTTGCGAATTTAAAGTTTTATTTTAAACAATTTAAAAAAATTATATAATATTAAAATGCAGGACAATTTCGGGACATATACAAATGCGTGACAGAATACTAATATCCGGGACTGTCCCGCAAAATCCGGGATGAATCGTCACCCTAAGTATTTACTGCGTACGTAATTAAAAAATGCGACCTAATAACAGTAGTATTATATATATTTGCATTATTGTTGAGTTTTATCCAACTGGCCATCGCTCCCAAGGTGCTTTAGTCGTGTATATGTAAGCATGTATTTGTTAAGTTAAAGGTTATTACTCTAGAGTCAAGCAATTTGAATCCGATATCTAAAGAGTCATTAATTTCCCGATGAGCAGTGGTACCAGTAGGCGGAATTATGCGGTTACACTTGCAAGTTCTAACCATGATTATCGCTGCTTAACTTTTGCAAACATTTGCCATCAGACATCTGAACAGAAGGGGTTACCTAATAAAAATATAAGCGACAAACAAATAGAGTAGGGCGATGAGAGTTTTTAACAAAGTCTAAATAAAATGTCGTTTTTACCGTAGTTTTCAACCATATCAATTGACAATGCTCATTAACGTTTAGGAGTTATAGGCAGAAATTCAAAACAGTTCTAAAACTTCCAGGTTTTTCGACTGCAAAATTTCTCCCACGGGTGACCTGCGCTAGTATTTTTATTTTTACATAGTTGTAACAAAAAATAAAAACTTCTTTCTTTTGCAACATGCAATACCTGATGACTGGCCTTATATTAAAATAGTTTATTTCATACTAACATCTAATACTATTTATACTTATAGTTATAATTAATTGTTCCTTGTAACTAACATTATAATAATTGGAACATATAGACGTCCTTAAAATTAAATAGAAAACTATAAACTAGACGGCTTTTTAGGACAGCAACAAATAATTTATTTACGTGAACATATATAAATAATGCAGACGTTGCGGGCGTATGAAGCGGCAGCCTTAAAATATGTATTATTTCATAGATTAATCAATAAATGTAACAATTATCAAAGAGACTAGTAAACAACTTTAAAAAATGAACAAAAAATCCATTTAATGAAGTAATAATAAAAGCCAAAACTAACGTGAAGCGTATTACAACTTATGTTAAATATAAAATAAAAGTTCATATTTTTTCTTTCTGCAGTATACTGTTTATGTAATACTTTTTATTGCTTATATTTGCCTCTTATTGTAATACTAAATGTATCACTGAAAAAAGAGGAAGACCTCCAAAACGTTTGAAGTAATCAATTATGTTTTAGTTTAAAAATTATGTCATAATTTGCTACTTAATAAGTACAAATTGATATATTGAAGGAAACATTTATACTAAAGATTTATCATTTTTCATCATGTGATGTCCTGAAAATTATAATATTAAAATTCCACTAATATAATTAGAAAAGTATTTTATTTAATTTACCTTATTCATAAACAAATATATATTTCGACATCTTGTGTCATTATCAATGGCAATTATTAAATTATTAGTTATAATTAAATTTGCATTTGATAATTTAGTTATTATCTCAATAAATTTCTCAAAACGTTAGAAAAAAGTAAAAATTTGTCAACTAAATTGTCAACATTTTGTTTTTTTCTTCTAGCATTTTCCAGTACTTATTGACATTGTGTTTGTCAACATTTAAAAAAAAATCATAACACGATATTTTGTATTATTTGGATAATGTTATTATCAATATATTGAGGATTTTTTTTAATCTACACAGCATGATGCAACATTCCATAAAATTTGTCATCATTTAGTTATTATACAATAATTAAAAACCGATTCAAACCAGCAGAAATTTTGCTTTTTTTTACAGTTTGGTTTAGGTTTACGGTTTGTTCTGGATCTTGTTCCGCTTTCAGTTCTGTCCGAGTATCCAAAAATATTGTTTACATATTTTGGATAAAACAAATATCCAAAATAAGTAAACAAATTTATAAATTTAAATATGATTATCTTTTTTAATTGACTATGTAATAAAATCAATATTTTTATCACACTCTTTTTGTTTGTAGTAAGTATGTAGCCCATATTGATTTAGTAGTGTTATCTTCAAATAAAACTTGTTAAACTTCTATCACAGTCTCTGAGGAAAAAAGAAAATTCAATCTCTCTTATTATAGTCATTCGGCGGCGGTAACCGAATAAAAAGCAATGCAAATCCGCACAGCGCACGAAGCCTGAAATTAGTTTTTATTATTAAATTACCATTTGCGGTTGATAAAAAAATAAACCAAACTTGATTCCCATTATATTCAGCAGCGCCGTGAAAGAACGAACCGAAACAATGTCCAATTTATTCAGATTCGTCACCTCCAGTAATCAATTGCATTGAGCGTGGTTCTTCTACCGTTAACATGCATTGAATAATACGATTTCCATATTTATATATGCGGATGTTTCAGAGGCTACCGGGCGCAAATATCCTTATATGCCCCGCGGCGGCGGCACTGAAATGTGCGAGTCGTTAGCTTACAATAACGCGGCGTAATTCACACCCAGACAATACCGCATTACATAACGCTGTTTTGTGTTGCATTAAACTCGGATGGATTAACTCCTGCCTTATCTTAATAAGAAGCCGGTTCGTTAAAGGCGGGTGTTGAAATTGTGGAATTATATAATTATTTCAATGTAACTAACTTGCTTAATGATAGCAATTAATTACATTTCGAGAAGAAAAATCTTTTATGTTAAATCCACGTATTTCTCCACATAATCTTAAATATCTCCTGGCTTTCATGTTGTAATGGCATTTCTTGATAACATCATTAAATTGATTGCGCATAGAATTGTTAGTCTGATGGTTGATTTAATAGACTCACATGACTTTTACTTATTCATTGAATTTTTTATATCAAATGCAGTAATTAATCTTGACTATAGAAACCAACATGTTGTGTAAAATAGCCAAGGATTTTTATCTGCATTTAACAGGGCTTAGAGTTTAACAGGTCGGGATGTAATGTGTTTAAATGTTTTTAAGTGCAAATCCCATTAAGGGTGAAACTCTAGTACCGCATATTCCACATCATAGTAAAGTGGAAATTAAAATTACGCCATGAGATACTGAAGTGCATGTTGATTGATGATAAATATTCGGAAAGTTCTCTGAACATGAAGCGCAGCAATCATTTTCAATATTCATTACATGCAATATTAATGCTGTGCTGAATCTAAATAACTATTCAAAAACCCTTTTGCTACAATTCCGGACTAATCCGGCAATTTTGTTCCTTGAATTGCATAATTAGTATAATAATATATGAGAAGCTTTTTGTGATAAAATTGCTCATTTATTGTAAGAATCAGCTACATAACCTCCCAAAATAAAAAATTCTGCAACTGCAGTTGAAATAAGTATATTGTTCACATTTTAAGATGCAATGTTGTGTTTATACTCGGCATCATAGAAGGGAAGTGTGTAAAAGCAATAGGTAGGGCTGATTGTAAACTCGTCAATATGATACATTGCCGTTGCTCATTTTGCCTTCAACGGTGGTTTTAGTTCGCATTTCAGAACATCCGAGCGTTCAATAAAATTTAATCATATTTTTAGTATTATGATTAGTGAGTAAATATATTGTCACCGATGCATATAGATTGAACAAATGAAATTTTTTAAATTATTTACAGGCGAACGTGCGGTATTGGAAAATAAAGATAAGAACCAGTTGCATAATGCTTGGCAGGTGTAAAATTATTATTTATCTAAAAGCAAAAAAAAAGTAGTAAACAGGAAGTTTACTATATTTTGGGCTAACGATTGCAGGAAACGGGGACTTAGTATGAATACTTATATGACTTATATTGATGCAACCAGGTTTACACACAGCAGTGCCCACGCTCCTGCTCACTGCACTTTCTGGTTGGTGCTATGAATTAAAAATACATTTGTGTAAGTGTGGCTTACTCAAACATTGTTTGAAAATTTACACTTCAAGACAATCGGTGGTGTTTATCGACAAAAAGCAAATAAATCAACACTATATATGTAATTAGGCAGATGCCTAATCATGACATTAGCAAATGTATTGAAAACCGTTAATGTGCAGTGAATACAACAAGAGATAGAAGAAAACGGAAGATGGTAAAAAGAATAATACAAATTTACAAAACAAAAATTGACATTAAAAACTATTGATAAGGTGAAAGCAAACAAAGTAAATAGTAGAATTGACAACTTTATGTAATAATAGCATTGAATATACTTAAAGGCGCTGTATCCTTTAAGTATATTCTCTCAATTTAAAAAACATAACTTTTAGTCGATTGTCCGCCGTGTGTCGTAGAAATTTAACAGTGCACGATGCATAAATTTACGTCCAATGATTCTGTGAATCAAAATGCCGCAAAAGTGTTATTCAAAATATATGTTTTCTGTAATGCAGCTCACTACTCAATAAAACTGATTATTTTTCTAACGTAGTTGTATCATGTAAGTCTAAAGTTAACTGAAATACTGCAAGGTGAATATAAAATACTCTGTATGGTAGAAAATTGGTAACCAAAATTTAAGTTTGACCAGAGGTGTACCGCAAATGAGGTACTCAAGATGTAGTTGTCGGATAGTGTAACAACATTAGCGATGTGGCAGATATGGCAATTGAATTGATAAAAACACAGATATGAACTAAGAAAAATAAATTATAACCAAAACCAACCAGCAACCAGAAGAACATAGGTAGACAAAATAATAAGCATTAAGAAAAAAAAATCAAATACCTCGGAGTGACAATTAAAGCGAAGGGATACAGGGTAAAGAACAGGAAGAAACAAAAAAGGGGAAAATTAAGTACGCTCATGCCAAACAAGAAAAAAGTAGTAGAGAAAGCAAGAAAACTTATAGAGATAGTGCCCAGAAGCAAAATACTGTGAGCCTCAGAAACATGAAAATAGGATAAAAGTATAAAGAAGTTGTGAAACGTGCTGTGAGAGGAGCTCGTTGATAATCTATAAGGCCAGCACAGGACATAGGTTGCAAAAGAAGTAATAGCAGTGATACCTCCTACTGATCTCATGGTAGAAGAAAGGATGGATATAAAGAAACTAGTAAAAAATGAAGCAATAAAAATCCAGGATAAGTAATAAAAACAATAGAGCAGAAAAGAAAAGGAAAGTGGACAATAGAATTAATACCGGACATAATTGAATGAAGAATAAACCTGAGACATGCTATTGTATAACAAACTATTAATCGGTCACGCATCCTATAAATACTTACAACGTGAAAAATATCTAATGAAAAGATAAAGTATATCTGCTAAAAATAGACTCACAAAGATGCGGTAAGTATGTTAGTTGGTGTAAGGCGTGGGATAAAGATAGAAAAAAATTAGAAGACGTCTTGAGTGAAAGACAAAATAAAGAAATCATTAAAAATGCATAAAAAACAAACAAAAAATAAAAGCGCTTAGAAACTTTTCAACAAGAGGAAAAATAAGTAATACGTCATCTCAAGATTGATAGACAACGCAACGTTCAAGATGGTTCAAATGTATTTGGCAACTAAACGAAATTAAAAAAAATTTCCAAATGGAAATATAAAAATAAAGTAAAAATTACTAATTTAGGTATACCAAAACGGCAATAGAATTGTCCAAAATATTTAAAACAGAAAGAAGATAGAGCAAAGAAAGAGGTAAACAAAGAGGAGTTCAGCAAATTAAAAAAATAACTGAGAATAGCAGATCTTGCTCTACTTATTTTAGTCTTCTTACTTCTACTATTACCTATAGGTCTTCTTCAACAATCCATGCTTTCATGTCAAAGAGTTGGCGACGAAAAAAAACTTCAAGAAAAAAACTCTACTACAAAAAGATCATGTCAAATTTTGTGGGCGAGGGAGGGGAGAGGGGGGAACTACAAAACATTGGCATAGTGATTGCAATTGTTTCTAGGTTTTGTGTGAAAATCGGCTGGACGCTGTTATATGCTTCATGTTTCAAATATATAGTAATACAACAGGTGCCATTACACTAACGTTGCGTCATTTAAAAATTCATTCCCCTTTACAAGGCATTACAAACGCATTTTTGCCTATTCATATGATTTTATTCGTATAATTTACAACCTTCTATTCATATTAGGTATTATTATAAATTTTTTATGTGTTGTAGCGAGGAACTGATTCTAATATGGCGCGCAGAATACAGCCTAAAGCAATTTACGGATAGGAAAGGAGAAATATTATATATTTATATCTTTTAGAATATAGCCCACAATAATTTATGAATGAGAAAAATAGAAAAATAATCGACATAACGTACTGAAAGAAAAGGCCAAGATTGTGAAAAAGATAGGCCGAAGACAAACTGTTTTCCGCAGACGATTGTGAGAAACCAAACCAAGACCCAATTAGGCAGCAATTTTGTCTTTCGTTTTAAATACCGCGCACAATAAACTAGCGACAACAATTAAAAAATAGCAAGAGATGAACAATTTTACTAAACGGGTACAATAGAAATGAAATTTTAAATGTCACATCTCAATAATTATAAAACTTTTTTCTATTAAGAAATAAATAAAACAAAAATTACTATGTTTTTTAACCACAAAAATTATTTATTTATTAAAAATAAAAATAAACGCAACTCGAGTTTCTACTTATGAAGGTCTATATCAAATGGCAATAGTTACAGAAAAATACAATTATATAGACAAATAAACAATAAAAAACTTCGGTTTTTCTATTGTTTAACAGATATTTTCATTGCGTTGGAGTAATAAATCTCCAATGTGAAATTAGTAGCAATTTCATTTTTAAAACAAGCCTTTACGTCATTTGACCTCCAAAGAAGCCAACCAAGCCATTGCAATACTTATATTTCTTATTCCATTTCAATAATCACTTTCCACTATAATAAAAGTTTGATTAAAAAAGCATCGTGGATTGATTCTAATGTTAAATTATCAAGTACAAAACTATAAGATCTGTTTTTACTACAAAAACAACATTTTTAGCTACTAGCAACAATAAAACACACCAAACTAGTTGACGACACTAAACGTAAATATTATCAAAGTAAATTCATAAAATCCAAAATTAAAATTAAATCAAGTTGGCAAATCATAAATGAGCTGACTTCAAACACAAACAAACCTAAAAATATTAATTTGGTGTTTATGAATTCCATATTCAGGAAGACCCACAAATAATATGCAACATTTTATTTTCATTTTAAAAACAAACCAATTAATTTAACCAAATCATTTCCTAAAGGCAATACCAAGTCTCTCAATAATACAGCCAGCCAATGGTTTTTCTTCCTTACACCGAAACTGAATTATTACATACTTTAATTAAGTTAAAAAACAAAAGATCGTGTGGTTTCAAAGATGTCTGATTTTATTATAAAACTTGTTGCCGAGGTAATTGCTAAACCATTATGTTATTTAATCAAAAAATCATGTCAAACCGTAATATTTCGTAATACATTACGACAGTCAAATTTATCCCAATATTAAGAAAAATTGCCCAATCTGTATCGATAACTATCGTCCCATTTAATTGGTATCAGTGCTCTTTAAAGTTTTTAAAATATGTATGTTTAAAAGATTAACTGAATATATTAATAAATTCAAAATGTTGTCTTCAAGTCAGCATGGATTTCGCGCAAAACATCCGACAATGACGGCATTTCATGCATTCTACTCTAGCTTAATTAATAAACTAGAAGCGGGTGAACAGCGAGTAGGTCTGTTTAAAGATTTATGTAGCGCTTTTGATAGCATTAATATCGATATATTTTTGAAAAAGATGTGTAGCCAATAACTGGTTTAGGTCCTATTTGTTAAATAGAAAACTACGCATAAACTTAAACAACATACTTGAATATCTTTCAGAAGAAGAATTAATTAGAATTAGTGTAGTTTAAGTCTCAGCCTTGAGTCCTCTGCTGTTAATTTTATTTATAAACGATTTGCCAGATAGTGTTGAAAGTAAAATGGGAATATTTGTAGACGTTTCTAAATTAGTTCCAAATCCGTCAAAATCAACCTATTCCAGATTTCGTACTAAAAACTGTAAGCAAAATATACTTAAAACTAGTAATGTTTGTTATTAACAGTGACCATATAACTTTCCTGAATCTTCTTAAATTGGAGTGTTCACTGTAACAAAATAGTAAAACAGTTAAATAGTTGTTAGTTAGATAAGGGTACTACGATCAATGCTGACTATTCCGCAATTAAAATGTTTTTATTGCGCAACTTTACAATCACGTTTATTATATGGTTTATTATTTTGGGGTGCCTCAGTTCATTAGCCATCTGTTTTGGAAGCGCAAAATCGTATTATAAGATGCTTATCTGGTATATCCTCGCAAACCTCCTCAGATCTTACTTTAAAGAGTAGATTTACTACCGCTGCCTTGTTTAGTAATATTCGATTTTGTTTTTGCACTTACAAAAAAGAAATTTACTAACACACATGACATTCAACAGCATGCAACAAGAAACAATGAAAATATTTATATACAATGTTGTCTCAATATTGCAAAAAACTCGCTTGACTGTGCTAGGTACCTCATTATATAATAACCTCCCTAAATATATAAAATAAATTCCTAACTTATTTGCAATTAAGAACAAATTAAAAATGTACTACTACAAATCTAAAATAAAAAATGTACTACTACATAAATGAATTTGTGAATTAAGGATATTAATATGATGTAAAAACTGTAAATGATGAACTTGTGTATGACTTGGATCTTGAGGACTCAATAAATCATTATTATTATTATTATATTGTTATTATATTTACAACGGTCGATATTGTCAAGCAGAGTGACTTATTGTCTTAAACTAAGATCCGTAAAGGATGTTGTTATTCCTTGGGATTCCTCGTGCAGGCCGACCCGCAGAAAAGAGGTTATGGTCACGCGTCTACTAATCGGTCATTGCCTATGGACTTATGTCTATAACTATAATGGCCTGGAGAAAATTGGCAATAGAATGAAAAACACCATCAGCAGCAGGAGAAGAATTTCTTTTTTGGGTGACAATACCAGACCTCATAGAGCACATATCATGACGCAAGCTATAGAAGAAAGTGAAATTCGACATATATAGTTATCTCCCAGATTTCCAAACCTCAGTCCAATATAGCATGTGTGGAGTAGGTCAGTAGATAACTTTTAACACTAAGAAAATTAAGAATTACGTTACCTCAATAGTGGAATTTGTCCTAAAAGTAAATTTTTAGTATGCCACGCAAGGTACATGCTGTACTTAAAGTCAGATTTATTTGTTTGCTTAGTAATTTTTAATATATTCTTTTTAATATGCTATAGCATTATATTTTTTGCTGTCTACTTTCAAGTAATGTCTGTTGATATTAATGTTAATCAATATTTTTCATTTAATATTTTTATGATAAAATCAATAAATATCTTCTATTTGTTGCCACCAGTTCATATGCATTTTAATTTATTTTTCCATAGTAGTGTCCTTCTACAATAATTTTAAGAAAAGGTGGTGGAAGGATTCAAAAGTTTAGTAGATTTTACATAATAGAAGAAAAACAAGCAAACTATGTTATAAATTTGTAGATTATTATTTAGTACAAATTTAACCGGTTGCATAAAAAAATAAACAGTTGAAAAAACTCAAACGACTTAATAAACACAAAAAGTCACCGGCTTCAAATCGTTCAGTACGTAGCACCTAAAATTAATAATAATCAGTATTTGGCTATTTTTGTTTTTTTTTAATCGGTTATTTATTAAATAAAAAAATTAGCTTTTCAGTTTTATTGTAAATATAAGTATTTATTTTATAAATTAAATATTTTACTTTCACTTGATTTAATTATTATAATATTTAATTTATAAAATAAATATAATTAATTTTCACCGAATCAATAAAAAAAGGTTGAGTATATAAATATAGATAGGTAACTAGTGTAGTATTTAGTTAAATACCTGAATCATTAATAGATTTGAGATAGTTCAACAAACAGTGTACATGCTTATAAAATTTGAGGATTTTCCTCGATTTCTATGAGATCCCCTCGTGAGATTCTGACTTGGTGATAATGAGACCACCTCAAAAGTATACCCTATCAAATAAACAAACAAAAAAGAATTTTCAGAATTGGTCCACAATTGATGGAGAAATCGGTGAATACGTATTACTCCTTTTGAAGTCGATCAAAAACACATTAATAATTGTATATAAAATAAATCAATACTTGATTAAAAACTCATTATTGAATACCCACATATTACATTACACATAAATTCTGAGCCAATATTAATACCAATATGCAACACTCATTTTATTCACTTTGTTATAAGCTGACTAAGGGATTGTAATTAATATGTAGTGAGTTATTACTATATATTAATCACGGAGGGGATCAAACATGACTAAATCAATACAGACATCAAACGATAGAAAACTAGATTCACCAACAAAACATTGATAGATCTCAATGTGAAAGTGGCGCTTTACAATAAGACCCTACATATTATAATGAATAAATTTGTATTGCATTTCTAATTAGAAACAGTTTGATGTTTAAGTTTTGGTAAAATCGTCTGGAAATTTTGTAGGCGTAATTAAAACTTCGATTGTGTATTTTTATCGTACTTGTAAGTTGTTTGAAGCCTGAGTTCACCACTGCTGGTCCATGTATGTACATTAAGTTTGAAACTTTGTCATTATTTTAAATCCGTGTAGACTCTAGCAAAATGTGCGAGGGAACATTTGATTATTTTATTTAATATAATCTGATTTACAGTGCGAAATTGAATACCGCAACCCTTCCCAAATCCCACTTGTGTTTATATTCCTTATTAGCTACTCTAATGCTTAAGATAAACTCGAAATGCGTTCATTGCACTCTCTCGGTTTCGTTAGGCTTAATTTATTATTTTCTAAAACTAGCCGGCGAATTTGCTTTGTCAGATTTACGCAATAATAATTTCACAGGACCGAAAATTTACATCCGCGAAAGCTTTTAAATAAATATGATCATCGGTGCTTGAATTATTTAATTAATTTCATTTGATGAATCACCCCAGCGCTGGATATTTCCAACGCAATCGGAACGAATGTGTACGTTTTTCATTAGCATGGAAATCTGTTAATTTCAGGCGAAAAAGGAAAAACCGTTTAATGTAACAAGATCTCTCCGCAAATGCACTTATCAAGATCGGCGATGATTGATGAAGTAAACGCGGAGCAAAGTCCCAGCAAAAACATCTCGAGATGTAATCTGGAGATCTCGACCGACCTACTTATGAAACCTAATCTATATAAAGCACTTTCCAGTATATGTTGGGAGTTTTTAAAATGTACTACGGCCGACAATATTACTACATGTATTGCGTAGAAATATATCCAAAGTCGAAATTTAATACCTGGCCCGAGGCTCTATATTATCTGTATTCGATCGTGAGCGTAACTTTTCCATATATGATGTTAAATTTTCAAGCGGTTAAATTATTTAACGGCTCGTCTGTTCGAGTGATTTTGAGAGATATTGACATGTAACTGGGTCGCGGATATTTAATGCATTATAGGAGCCGACGAGCGCGAAAATACGTGCCTATCCATTTTTTGCCACAGATCACACTTTGTAAGGGCTTAGTGACACTATCCGAAACTCATTTTTATCACGCTAAAATGCATTTTAAAGGCTATACATAATTTCACGCCACTACGAACACAAGACATATTAAAATAAAAATTAATTCCAAATCAATATTTAAATTCGCTGCCACAAATTCACATAAAAAATCCTTCCTTTATTCTCCATTATGTTAAACCGTTGTCTCTTTCCAGACACTTAAAAGGTACTTTACATCCTGAAATCTGTATGAAGTCGAAAAAAATATATTCAAAAATGATGTTCCAATATTATATTATGAAATAAGTAGATTAAAAAAGTTCTAAAAGCTTTTAACGCCATCATTCAGAATAGGTTTGTGAACGTTTTTTTTTATTATATGCAGATTCTTCCGAAGTTCAACAGAGTCGTGTGCTTAATGGAGCTTTCCCGGATATAATTATATCAGTTTAAAGTGCTCGCTTGTCCTCTCCTATTTCGGGACGATCTCTGCCGTTTTATTGGTAAACGGCGGCAAATTCTACTTTGTTAATAAAGAATGAAGTGCGAAAAATTAAAGGAGGAATTGAATGTCAAAAAATAAATGCAATTATGTTCAATTAGAATCAATTCAAATAGCAACACGACTATAAAAATTTCTACGCCAATATTATAATAAATCCGAATATTTATATCTGGTTGATGTATCTTGTTTCATAGCTTTTATCCGTTATTATTGTTTATGGTTCGATTACTTTTTTATTTTATAACACATACAAACCATATACGTAAGTGAAAATATATTTTGCAGAATATCCACAATATTTGCTCAAGAACCTTTAAATTTGATTTATGTTAAGTTGAGTTGGTTGATCATATTTTGTATATACAATGTTTAATATTGGGGTTATGTATAATCGTTGAAATTATTGTTGACATAACCCCAAATATTAATATCAAATCAAATTTCCTTTACTCGCAACAGCCACTTACAAACTTGAAAAAATTATAAATTAAGAAAAACAAAATAATAAAAAAATATTAATAAATATAGCAATTTACTTGAAGTAGATGCCAAAAAATGGGGATTTCGTTAAGATTTTAAACTTCTCCTTCTTTGACCTTAGGTGAGATTTTTAATTTAAAATAACCTCTATATTTTATTGCAGATTCAGATTCTACGAGAAAAAACACGTAACTTTTGTATTTAACACTCTTCTCATTGCGTGGTAGTTGGATGTGTAACCAAGAAGTATTTTCAATTTTGTTGTTTGTCGATTATAATGCTACCCATCACGCAACTAGAAAAGTGTAATAGAAAAGTTACGTTTTTTGTTCTCGTTGAATCCAAATTTCCAATAAAAATGGGGGTTGCTATTTAAAATTTCAAAGTTGCGGCCTGCCCCACCCCCTGAAAAGGTTAAAAATAGTATCACTAAATAGCATTTTAAAAAATATCGAAGACGTATTTTTTCGAATATTGTAAATGATAATTATTTATTATTTACAATTTAATGTTTATTAAATGGATTTAAAAGTTGAAATTAGCATATTATAATTCAAGACAACGGTGCAAAAAGCAGTCAGCTCTATTTTAGCTTTTTTTTTAATTGGATTTAGAAGAAGAAAAACTGTTTTACTATGAATTATTTTAATTTATATGTTTTATTCATATATGGGGTTCAATACATAATATACTCACAAAATACGCTATTCGGAAATCTGTTTGGTTAACAATATCAAAAAGAAAACGTTGGCTGCCTCTGTTTTGCACCTAAAAACAAAAAAATGTCTAAAACAAATTTCATTGCTGTTTATTAACAAAATGTTATCTAAAGTAATAAATAAACACAAAGTAATCGTTTGTAAGCTATCTTCCTCCGCATTTTTTTGCTGAACCGACTCAGCAGGTACGTAGCCATTTGCACCGTGTCCAAGAAGTAGCAATGTATATATTCATTATAAGTTAGCGGAGTTACTTCAGTTTTCGATAAAACACATTTGAAATACGTTATAGTTTTATTAAAAAGGAAATATCTTATTTAATAATTAGTACACCATTTCTCCATTTTAAAATAAATGTTTCAAATATTCACCTCGGGCTGGTATCGGACCCACAACCTTACTATTTCACGTCCACTGATCTACCAATTGAGCTAAGGAGGTATTTCATTAGACATAGGTTTTATGTTCTACTTTGCCGTGGTACAATCACGTCAAAGTCAGTTTTTAAAACGACATAATATGCTTATACATATACAGTTGTGTGTATGTCTAGTCTATGCTACCACAATACACATGGAAAGTTTCGACAGCGACCGATATCATACTAATAATTATTTATTATTTACAATTTATTTATTTTAAATGGAGCCTATGTTGAAATTAGAATATTATAATTATTAAATAATCACTACGTCATTATTCCACAAACTTTAGATTTCAGGTTCACTGCTCGACAAATTGAGCTACGGTGGAAAGTGGTCTACAACCACGGCAAAGTCAATTTATTATTTTTTTAATCCACTGCGTAGTTTCTAAAATATTTCGTTGCCTCAAGATAAAAAGATCACCTTGTATATCGGATAATGTACATTTGTTCGCTGAACTTTTACTTTTGTTTAACTTTCTTATTTTACACTTTGTCATTTCTACTTTGTTGTTTCTATTTGTTTGGCCGTTTTTAACATTTGCCTGGCTTTTATCTACTACATCGTTTAAGTGCCCTTTTCAGCTTTACATTGTTTTGTTATTATTCTGCTAGTATTCCAAAACATTTTCAAAATACTATTGAATAATCTATTTTGGCTGATTTATGCGCATTTGAATTTATATGCAATAGCAAACCACGATAGAATTGTAACAAATTTGATGAGAGGGCTGGCGAAAGAGAGAAGGGGGGGGGGAGAAGAAGAAGAAGAAGAGAGAGAGAGAGAGAGAAAAAGAGAGAACGCCTTGAGACGAGACAGAAAAGTAATAAGATAAATATGGATTATACTATAATCAAAATTATTTGTTCAGTATTTATTACAATGGTGGGTGGGTTATTATAGTCAATATTATTAGTTCAGTTTTGACTACTATATTGACCCATCCAATTATTGTGCAACCCAATTATTAGATTAATATCTAATACATATAAACGCACAATAGTCGATAGATTGTAATTTTTAAATGATTACCTATAGAGGCGATTATTTTTAAGGTAAAATTTAACGTCACGTGAATCTATCTCTATTCCACTCAGCGATATTATATCTTTTTCGCAACAAATGCATCAAAAATTAAAAGTTGACAAGAAAGAGAGAAAAAATGTAAAATGAATTAGTGGAATTGGGATGGAACAATTTCAACCTAAACTTAACAAGTTGAATCATATAAAAAATAGAATTAATCATGTGTCAATCTCAGTACTTATTTCGTTGGTTCGAAATTGAAAAGAATGATGAAGTCATCATTTTCTTCCACCATGTCATGCCAGTAACTGGCATTTCTAGCACTCCTTTAAACAGTCCCAGTCGAGTGCAAGCAGAAACCTTCAAACTAAAAGTTATACTACCATATTTGATAGATCTACTACAATACTACATCATGTAAACAGATACTGACAAGTCATCTTCCAAATAGGATGCACTGTACAAACTATCATACTCCTCCATATCACCAGTGGAACCCTCTGGAAAATATTCGGAACCTAGTCTATCAACGGATCTTCATTATCATACAAGTCACTTATTTTTAGCAAGAAAACAAAATACCGAACATTTCATTGCTTTGATAAAAGTACTAATAAAAAATACATACAAAAATGGCATTTACATATTTGTTGGATAAACCAATCAGAAATTAATTTCCACTATCATTTCTTGCTATTTCAAGCATAATACAATAGTATATTGTCACCATTGGCAACATTGAAAGATTATTTAAGCTAAAAAAAATCATGCAAATAATACGCAATGCAGTAAACTATGCCTAGCTATGGTATATTGTTATAAGTTTGTTATTTTTTGGCAAAAGTTAAGTGTTATACAAAAATACACACAATTTTGCTATGGAGCGCTATTTGCCTCAAATATGTGCAAAAATTGTTAAATTCAGTTTCCAATACTTTTCCTCAATAATTCTCAACTCATCTCGTTTTCAAGTGAATATCCAATTCAAACAATCTGAGAAACAATCTAATATTGAGCAAACGCAATTTACATAATTGTACAGTAAGTGGTGTATATTGAAAGACCTTGTTTTGGTCGTACAAATAAAAATTTGAGCCTGTTCGGGTTGAAGTGCAAGCAGAATCAAAAACGTGTAGCGCACGTACAGCGCACTGAGAATTAAATAAGAAGAATTTTTGCTCTTAGACATCCATATATCAATACAAAATTCAAACTGCGTTCGAAAAATCAATTGATATTTAAAAATATATGCAATACGCACCAATGGGAACAAACTTAGTGGAGGTAGAATCCAATTAAATATATCATATAAATGCAATATCTCCGAGGTCGTATTTAATACCTAATTAACACAAAGAAATTTTGAGTAAAATTTTCATTGATAAAGACTCTATAAATCACATACATAATGAATCTAGAAAAATCTCATAAATAACGGAATAAATTGAATAGTATTTTCAGAAATACAAACAAAGTGAATGAAACTTATTAATTTATTATTAAAATGAATGCTAACATTTTTTGTTGATTTTAGTTTGTCATTATTTATGTACATTCTCTCTCTAATAATTAAAAAAATATATATAAAAGCGACCATGGCAATTTTGTACAAAAACACCTAACATGGTATTTGTAAATGATTTTTTTATTAGAAAAGCAAGCATATCATTAACAATTTTAATTGCTTATGTGATTCAATTATTAAAAATACTAGTATTGCAATCGGGCCACACATTGGTCACCAAATTGTATTCAAATATTAAAAAGATTAACATTTAAAGAATATTTTAACACTTGATAAGTTTTTGACTTCACAAGTCAAAACTTAAGTCGTACTCTATATTGAAATTAAAATATTATAATTATTAAATAATTACAGCGCAATTACTCCATTTTTCAAATAAGTGTAACTCCTTCAGGTGCGGATCAAACCCACAACCTTTGGATTACATGTACAATAGTAGCTCAATTGGAAGAGTATTGGGCGTTGCAACTACTGCCTAACGTAATTTGTAGAAATTGTTGTATTCCGGGGTTATGCCCTTTTCCCGCTATGGGACGGAATTGTTTTAAGGATTTCTCCTAACCGTATTTAATAAAGATTATTTAATCTGCAACCGTGAGTACGAGATCAAACAATAAGGTGGTGGACGCGGCCTTTTGAGTTCAGGAGCTAAACATAGGCATACTCGAACATAATTTTTAAAAATTCGCCTGTCCCTGACATAATCGGGAGAGATGATCTGAACACAACTCCTAGCAAATTTTTTAATAGTGAAAATTTCGATAGTGTGAAAGTCGTTGCCTAGTTCAAACAAGGCTTGTAGATAATGCAAAATGTGGCAAAAATTGAAGAAAACATGAATATCGACATTAATTTTATGTGCGTTTTGAATAGATGAGTATATCACAAAATCTTGATATAACAATATGTATATTTCATCAGTACAAACAAATTCCCAATTACACAATATTAATAAATAAAAAAAGTGTAGTGGTTTGGATTTAGTAGCAATTTTTGTAAAACTAAAATATTTTATCCATAAATAATTACAAGAAATGTTTAGTGAAAGACACTTTAACAAACAGCCTCAGAACTAAGATTTAAATTTGTTAATATTTAATTATTGAGTCGATTAACATATTGATTTAAGATGTGAATATTAGAAAACTTTGAGAGTGAAATAATAAAAATTGATGATTATTTATATCCAAAAAACAATTTGAAGTCAATAAAAATTTAGTTAATTGACACAAAAATCTACAATTCAATTTTATGACGTGTTTGTGGTGTGTGGGGTGAAATGCAAACTTTTGATAATTGTAAATTCATGGGAAGAGCATTTTGTAGGACTTATTGATTCAACCGAACCGACTTGCAAGTTAAATATTTATCAGTGAATAATTCTGCATTAATCGCACGTAATGAATTTTGTGGCATTAATTGACAATTACGGGCGAGTGTGTATCGAGAACAATAAATTTATAGGATCCAGAGAGGAAACTGTTTGAGATCTATAGAAGTACTAATTTTCCCGAAGGCAGAGTGCAATTCCTTGTTAGCGGAGTCCCGATAATTAATAGTATAACATGAATCCTTGCTCCATTATCCTCCTAAACGTCTTAAACGGGTGCGTATTTATCACGGAAACTTTACAGAGTAATCGGTTTTTAAGATTATGTCTGAAAATTGAATTTAACTTCTTTTGATGGGCGCAAACAACGCTCACACATAGAACCCCCACCCTCTACATCAATCCATCTATTCCATTGCAATTTTAAATGAAAACATGTTTGTATCAGCATTTGCAACGAGCAGCAACGTGTTTTTTCAATCAATATCCACCCGCTTATGTTTGTGTATTTTACTAAAGGGGGTATGGCGTATATATATATACACCGCGCTAAAAGCAGCCAAAGGAGGAGACGAACGGATTCGTTAGCGAACCAGGAAATTCAGGGAACAAACTAAATAAAGATTGAAGGGGGATAAATACGAGTAAGATAGTTGACACTCTCCGATGATTTAGCTGTTCCTTGTATCAACATTTCTATTTACTCCGTTCCTAAATTCAAATTCCGCCGGGACCTCGTGAGAAAATGATATTACTTATCAGACTTCTAAATGGAATTCCAGTGTATGCGACTACTACGCCGCCTCTTTCTTTTATATAAAAAAAGAAACGATGACAATTTGCATATTTATTTGGAAATTTCATTACGTCGTTTAAACATCGCGAACGTCTTCCACAACCGCTAACAGATGAAAACATCGCGCCTCTAAATTGCATGGGCAAATATCGCGGCGCGGAATCACCGTACGTCTACGATAAATAAACTGACAGCAAACATTTATTTCTTGTATAAAAGACTGCAACTAAATATAGTTTTATGATTGTCGGAATATGGCATTCATGTAAACAGATTGCTTTCCTGCTGTTATATTGCTAAAATTATATATTTATGAAAATCTCATTTTTCTTCACACAATTTATAAAATAAATGACAAGTTTTAGTTTTATTTTATTTTGTTTTTATTGTAGCAATTTTGATTCTAATCATAATATGCAAGTAGTATAAACGCTTAATTGCAAAAATAAATCGCTACATTTGAAACGTGGATCGAACAACGTAGATAAGAAATTAATTTAAAACCATTAGAATGCAGACTTATTAGTGTTTATTATTGTGGCATCGAATTCAAAACTAAATCACTACTAAAATTTATTGCGTATCAGATTACATGGTAATTCTAAATGTTTGCCTGTCTGTCATGAATATGATAAATGGCTGTGGTTTATTTTTGTACAACACGTGTAGTTATATTTTACCGACTGATTAAACACCACTAAAGTCTGTGATTATTTCAGAATTTAACCATATGCGTTTATAAATATAGAAATGCAAGTTTTGAATAATGTATTACTTTTTTGTGTTTGTTTTTTATTGGTTTTGCATCATTGTCCCTAAAATAAGCCGGTGGCTTGTGAACTGGGTTTTCATTTGACCAATAGCTATATAAGGTTACTTCCAAACCATACAAAATATGTGAATTATTTCTATCCTGGTATAAATATATCTTTCTTTTTCGTGAGCAATCAATGTAAAAATGTAAGAAATAAACGTGTTGCTTGAAAAAACTCAAATCCAAGTCTTGAAAATGAGTGCAGTGCCATCCTCCTTAGAGATCAAACGGTTTCAAGTTTTCGCCATATTTTTATATATATTTTACACTAGATAAATGGTTAAAAATGTTGTTCAAGATTATACAAACATGAGAGGCTTATGGTACAATTTATTAAAAGGCCATGAAAAATATGCCAAAAAACAAACAATAGAAGGAAATAAAAATTAAAAACTAAAAAAACCGTTATAGTTATAGTATAGTTGTATAGAAAACAATATAGCTTCAAATCAAGCAACTCTCATTATAAGACACATACAAATTAAAATTTAGAAATTCCTTCAACTTCACAGATTATTTAAGAAATTAAAACAATAACAAAAAAGAAGAAAGCGCTGAGGATAATAGAATAACAAGTAAAATAATAAATATAGCGGGTAAGTCAATACTAAAAACTATAAGTATTGCTAAACAAATGTATAGATAAAAAAATTTCAATAATCTGCAAACGCAAACGTCATATTAACACCAAAGAATAAAGACAAATTCAGTACTACCTGCATATCAGTCACTTCTAAATAAACTACCCACCAAATTATATCATTTATTCCAAGAATAGATGAGAATTCAGTTATTGATGAAATATAAACATTTATATGTGATAGGCAAAGCAATAATAAGTCTAAAATTATTCTATGTAGTTTTGGAGGATATTTTTAAAATGCTAAAATAGAAAACCAATACCTTTGGTAAAATATATTATACGGGTTATATCAAAAAAATTGGTGAAATATTCAATATGAATGTATGCTATGTATACCAACATGATCGCTTGTGTGAGTTGGCATTCATAGCCACATCTGAACCTATCCCAGTCGGGAATTACTCAAAATTCACACATCGGTGCAATTTGTCTTCATTTCAATAGAGCGTATTCCTAACAATTAGCCACAAATAGCAGTTTTAAAACCAGTAACAATTTCATCAGCATGTGTGACCGGTCCTTTTTGGACTATATTGTGACAATAAACGAGTTTTAGTGTTAGCAATATGATCTCGAAGCAAAATGTCAATCAACGGAATGGCCTTCTTCTTGAAACAAACTTAAAGTATGTGTTCTAAATGTTCTACGCTGAGCAAACATTCAAGTAAATTTGCGCACCTTTAAGTATATTATTGAAAAAATTGAATGCATGTAACAGTTTTATTCAAAAATATTGGACCGGTTATTCGGTTACCTAAATGAACACACCATACACTATTTTTAAGTGGTGTAACGGCTTTTGCCGTTCTCTGCGGCCTAGTGAATTATATTTTAAAAAGTAGTGTAACACGAATTCCCCAGCTACATTCTCTAGCAACTAATTACATTAATTTGTACGTCTATACCCACCCTCTTCTTTGATTTCATGGACAACATCCAAACGATAAGGTTTTATTCGTAAGCCATGAACGACTCGTTGACATGGCCTTCGAGAATATGCATATTGCTGTGATGACGGTCGAGTTAACCGCCGGGGTGGCATATCATGTCAAATGTTTGCAAAAGTTAAGCAAAAGTCAGCATTTAGATGGGTGACCGCATAGCCATGCCTACCGGTACCATTCGCCATTGTGAAATAATTAATGGCGCTCTAGATATCAGAGGAACATTTTTAGAGTAACAAGCCTTAATTAAACGTACACACAATCTAAATAAACACGGACAATTGGAATTAGACCGCATTTATTCTTCAACAATAAACACGTTAATCAAATCTGTAAGGCATGACTACACTCTGTATGATGACTAATAATCATCTGAATACAGTTACATCATACAAGTAGAATATACAGACGCCATTAGGTATCCGCAGCAACTAAACTGGTTCGGACCGGTTGGCTGGTTTATGTGCACTAATATATATAATACGGACTATAATTTGTAGTGACATCAAACTGGAAAATATCTTAAAAGAAACGCTTAACATATAATAAAAAGAAGGCTCAAAGATAAATTTATGGAAAATAAAACTATCGATACAGTAGGAAGTATTCACAACATAATTAAAATACATCAAACGGTTAAAATTAAAGTACACATAGATGGTAAACATAGCTGCGTTGCATTGGCTAGATATATTCTAATGACACATATAGTCTAAAATAAGAGGTTTATAACATATGCATCCGAACAGTGACAACGTGCGGAATAGAGGCAAAATGAAAACAAGCTTCAAACAACGCAATGGGCTATGGAATATGCTATGCTTGGCCTAAGGAAAGACAAAATTCACAACAAAAAAAATACAAAAAGGAACGGGAACAACAGACGTTCTCAAATAAATAACAAAACTGGAGCTCGGGAAGATATGTTACCGGCAATAACAAAACTACATAGACAATTTGTCTGTTAAATTGCAAATTCGTTAACTGGTCCTCAAAAATGTATTGATAATACTTCGAAAAAACAAGACAGTGCAGAAGAAGACCGGGACAAGTCAGAAAGATAACAACAAAATGTCATTCGAATTCAATTGATTGCATTATGATAGCATGGTCTTGTACAATATTTATAAAAAAAGCTATTTCAGTAAATACAGTTTGCAAACGACAAATAAACATAGATTGAGATAAAAATATAGGACCTCATTTTAACGCAGATTGCGTTTATAATTTGCAGAATACAAATTAGATAGTCGAGACATTATTTAAAAGTTTCAGAGAGCAATTTATATAAAAATTCTTAAGTTAATTTGGTGTAGAAAGTAGTGGATAAAAATGAGCAAATTCTTTAAATTTTCGTAGAGACATTGTGAGAG
The DNA here is from genome assembly GCA_030264575.1 of Tachinus sp. AB-2021. NCBI lineage: Eukaryota > Metazoa > Arthropoda > Insecta > Coleoptera > Staphylinidae > Tachinus > Tachinus sp. AB-2021. The sequence continues at coordinate 1,685 of JARJEC010035997.1, read as the reverse complement.
TTCTTGGAGGCATTAATATTGTCGATATATAAACGACAAAATTTATAACAACATTCCTTTTGCATTAGTTCTTGGAAAAAACTTAGAATAATACTAAGCAAAACATTGCAAGAATCACCCAAAATTACTCAAACAAAATTTAGCTATTCTTTCCGGTCGAGCAACGACAAAAGCGACTATAACTTGATAAATAGTTTTTGTTAGGTTTTTGCAATACAATGTGCTTTTGTGTTGAAAAACAATAAGCGACAAGAGCGACGATAGAAAGCGTAGCGCAGAAAACTAATACATTATTGCATAAACCTGATAATTTAGAGTTCAGTTTTTAGCTATTCTTGCCGAGCGACCAACGATAACAGTGACGAGCAATTATTCCGAAATAGTTATTGTCTAGTTTTGTATTAGATTATCTGTGCTACACTTTTATCGTCACCCTTATTGCTAATCGTTGCTCCAATATATAAAAGCACCTTTAGCCAAAAAAATAGCAAACTTAGATAAAAACTGACGAAGCTTGAAATACTATGAGATGATGTACTGATCATAGGCATTAAGTTTTGAAAACTTAAAGAAAGCCGAGTAGATCAAAATTCTTTAACTTGCTGATTTAATTAAAAGCAATGAATTTCTATATAAAACTGGAGGTCGCAATGCGTACTCCCCAACAATATATTTCCGTCATCAGTTCTTTACGCAAACAAGAATCATTTTAAATTTAATAAAATAACTAGTATGTTGGCATGTGTTTTTGGAGGATAGTATAAAAGTAAAGGTAGATCTGGTCGGTCTGTTCGACACACTTCGCTTGCCCCGATTTTATATAATTTATATTTATATTTTTCAATTTGGCGGGATTTGATACTGATCACGTAGGTTTTATTTTCAGCATTTGACGATCTCAAAAGCTCTCTTGGTTTTCTTATTTTCTCCGAACGGGAGAAAAGTAATAAATTCGAATTTTTTTGTGTTTAGGAATTTTTTAATGAAACAAAAACCAAAATAAGTAGTTTGTAGAGATCAATAAATTAGTTTATATAAAATTTTGTTATAAATTTCATAGTTATCTTGTAAATGAACAAAATCGTTCTTTTTGATATTTCTAATGCGCTTTTATAAGTTAGGTATTAAAAAATCGTTCTAAAACTAATTTAGTTAAATTTTTAGGGTTAAATTACTATATAATTGAGCAATTACCTTTCTTTATTTGTTGTTACGTACAAATCGAAGCAATTTATGGCAAATTTTAAATTAAAATTGACCACCAAGTTGTCAACTTAACACACACATACATACATACATACAGACAGTTTTCTAAAAACCATTTTTTAGACTGAAGGCGGAGGTCCCTGACGTATATTTCCGTTGAAATCTCAATTTCAAATTTTTGGTATGTATCCAATATTTTCTCTATATAGGGGGAAAAGTCAAAATTATACATATATGGTGAGTACCTGAAAAAATGGACAAGATTGTGCAAACTTATTTGCAAACTATTTTCCATGGTGTATATCAAATCAGAAAGTTATAATACGTAAGTTTTTGAATATTTCTGATGTTGTGTCGTCTGATAATTTTAGTGTCCATGTGTCCAATGGTATTTCTGTATTAGGAGATTCATGTAAATACGGCCATGATGGAATTTCTGAATTATTATTAAAACAATGTATTAGCTTCACCAATAACCG
>JARJEC010035977.1:0-11005 GCA_030264575.1 Tachinus sp. AB-2021 | reverse complement strand
AAAAAAGGTGTTCTATTAAATGATCAAACGGATGTTAACAATTCCCCTTTACTAAATATCTTGTAAAAATTAAGTTTATGTTATTTGTTGTCAACCTTATTATTTCTTAACTTTTTCGTATTTGTAAAAAATATGTTGTTGTAAGTTCTGTGTTTATTTTTTGTCTATTTTTGTAATGTTCTTGTTTAATTTCTTGTTCTTTGTGAATATTTCATTTTCTTTTGTTTATTTAGATTTTTTCAAAATTCTTATAATTTGTCTTTGATACATTTGCAAGCACGATGTTAGATTTACTTTAATATACACGAATTCGACTAGCAAAACCAGTAGCGTTTGTGGTGAACTAAATAATATACAGTAGCTATTTGTCGTACAAACTGGCGTCCTGCAAATTTTTAGTAGATTGTAAACTGGCATCCGTATATCTGATACCAGCTTACCGCGGACGCCAGCTTTACCGGCAATTATATATATATATATATATATATTCAATTCAGTAACATGCTATATAGGCAATGTAAATAGGCTGAAATCACTTTTTCTTTTTAGATTATTATTTATTTTAAACATTATTAAACATCAGTAATAATAAATTTCTTGTGATAAATGAACGTTAACTTTCATTGCATTATACGAGCCCTAACAACTTAAAGTTCGGATGATAACAATTTTCACTACAACTTCTACATATTATTGTCAAAAGTTGTTAATTATTTTTCATATTTATGTTTCTATGAAAATGCACAATTGAGAACTATTTATTGCCAAAAATATATATTACTTATTATTACATTATAATAATTAATAATTATATGATAAGCAACAAAATACTGTTACACTAAAATTGAGATTTTTATTGTCTTATTTTAGTTTTTTATATAATCTGTATAGTTATTAAAAATGTATTTTATTAGTAAGGCGTTCTCAGTTTGCGCGGCATATACATTTATTTTAGGCGAGAAATAGACGCATCCATACACATCAGCATAGATCTTATATTTACCAAATACTAATATAACATGATATATTCAATCTTAATAATAATTATTTTTATCAGATTTATTTCAAAGCTGCCTAACCGTAAGTACGGTGTAATAATTAATAATTATATGACCAGCAGTTTGAAGAAGATGAAGATGATGTTACACAAAAATTGAGATTATTAGATTAACATTTGTCTAATTTTATAAAGTTTATAAAGTCGTCTCGCTGAGATGTGAAAAATGACTTATCGCCCAAAAACGTCAGAAACGACATATTTATTTTTTGTCATTTCAAGCTGTCACGTTCACATAAAGCATGCGGAGAAACATAAAATACGCTATTCTTATTTCAACAAACGTTGAGTCATACGCACCTCTCGCCGTTCTTTCTATATAGTCGGTATAGTCACTCAATATGAATTTTATTAGGCCGGTTACCAGCGTTCTCAGTTTGCGTAGGAAATACATTTATTTTAGGCGGGAAATAGATGCATATACATATCATTATAAATTGCACATTTACTAAATATTAATATAACAACATGGTATTATATTCTATCTTAATAATAATTATTTTTATCCGATTTATTTGAAAACTGCATAATAGATGTAATAATTATTTGAGCAATGTAGAATAAATCAGTATTACACTAAAATTGAATGAACCGTAAGTACGGTGTAATAATTAATAATTATATGACGAGCAGTTTGTAGAATATAAAAATGTTACACGGAAATTGTAAGTTTGCACCACTGCCAGTTAAAATTTTAATATTTGGTTAAAATCTTAACTGAAAGTTATTGCATTCCACTATATTCAAAGTGTGGATTAAATTACCGTAACTGCAGGTTAAATTTAAAGTGCAGAATTCCGGAGTTTAAAGTGTCAGTTAACCTCAAATAACACAATTCTGATATTTCAACAGCAAAATAATATTGTTTTTGCAGAAGATGAGGATGCCAATTTCTATATGGATTACATGTTAATGAGATAAATAAAATAAGCAACCTTCATGCAATAATTGATATCTTATATTTATTTTGATGTATTTTAATAACAATTGACAAATAACACAGACTGAATTATTTATTTTATTATTATTTTCAATTAACATTAATAAATTGTATAAATTATAATATAATAAAGAAGAACAGATAAAAGATCTTATATATTAAATGTTATNATATATATATATATATATATACAAATAATTTGATTTTACCGCCAACATTTTCTGGTAATTTTTAGTTTAAGACGTGTGAAGTCACATTAATAAGAATGTTTCTGTGGTTGCCAGATTTAACTAAGTTACTTAACTGATAATTAAATATTGCTGGTGCAATGTAAATTATTTTAAACTGAAAGTTAAAATTAACTAAAGTTTAAGTAACTGTCACTTTTAACTAGCAGTGGTGCAAACGGGCCTTAGATCAACATTTGTTTATTTTTTTCTGTCACATAAGCATGGAGACAAACATATTATACGTTATTCTTATTTCAACCAAGGATGAGTTATACTTACCTCTCGCCATTTTATAATTATACTATATAATCGGTATAGTTGCTAAATATGAATTTTATTAGGATGGTTACAAGCAATCTCAGTTTGCACGGGAAATAGATGCTTCCATAAATTTTATATTTACTAAATACTAATATAACAATGGTATTATGTTCGATATTAATTATTATTTTTATCAGATTTGCTTGAAAACTACATTGTAATAATTATAATATGACAGGCAGTTTATAGAATAATCTACTGTTAGATCAAAATTTTAAATTTTTAAAGAAATTGTAATTAATTCATAGAAACATTGAGAAACTTTGATTTTAAATTTAATATATGCTCAAATGAGTAATATACCATTTTTTAAACTATTTACGTAACCTATCCTATTTTGGTTTCAAAACTATAAAAATTAGAGAATCGTGTAACTAATTTATGTTTAATTCTTTGATAGATTTTATTTAAAAATTTTAAATTATTGTTCTTATATGTATAAAGTGTACTTAAAAAATGCCTTATAGGCTAGTCAGCAGGTAGTTGAAAATAGAAAACATTGAATAGGAGGCCTAATTTTTAAGCACCAAAAATGTCCTTGTATGTCACAACACAAGGGTGGTTTTACCGCGTATGCTCACAATATTTTCTATCTACTTTTCAAGAATTTCTTACGTTTTAGTTTTATAATAAAGTAAGATCGTTTTATAGGTATCAAACCTGCTTCTCATTCGAAAGTACTATTTAAAAAGGTAAGTTACATGATAAATGTTTTTTTCTGAATTTCTTCTCCAATAAGCAAATTGCTAGAAAAATCATCTTCTGGAAAAAAACGTTAAAAATCCTACAATTTTACAAAAAAAAGAAGAAAAGATCCTTATGAAGTTGACAATACAGCTGATGATTTATTTGTTGACACAGTTACAACAAACCCATATAAAATAAGTCGAGCACTTGATATGTTATACACCTATACACCGATAACCAAAGTAATAACATAGATTATGAAAATTCGAATGAAACACCATCAATTTTTCCGAGAAAAACAAATATAAGAAGATCTTTATGAATTTAAAAACAGATGATAATTTATCTTATGATACAATTATGAAAACCCCATATGAAATGAGTGAAGCAGTTGATATGTGTCATGAATTCAAAAACACAGATAATGATGTATCTTTTGATACAATTATGAAAAATTCATATGAAATAAGTGGAGCAGTTAATATGTGTATTAATATGATGATTTGTCTTTTGATGCCAATACAAAAAATTGATATAAAACGGTAGTTTCAAAAAATTCAAATGATTCACCATCATGTATATCTAATGAAAGTCCAAAATATAGCAGTTTGAGTAAGAAGTCAACGTTAGATGAATCTAGCTCTTTGATAACTTCAGGAATTAATATCTCGTGTAGCGTTAACACCAGTAGCTCATATCACGATTCCGACTATGTGCCAGATACTTCATTAGATAATTCAAATTGTTCAAACAAGTCAACTCAAATAATAGTTTAGAAACAATATCTTTATTAGATGATTCAGTTTGTGATTTTAAAGAAAATAAATTGACTCACAATAAGAAGCAGCTAAATTCTGTTGCATCATTATGACCTAATGTAAAATGAATCTCTTTATTTAAAAAAATCTTACCAGTGAATAAGTATGTTCAATGATACTTATTCACTGGTAAGATTTTTTTTAAATAAAGAGATTCATTTTACATTAGGTCATAATGATGCAACAGAATTTAGCTGCCAAAATTAAGTTCAAACAATCTTGATTGCATAAAAACACCAACGCTAAATTACTCGTACCAAAGTTGATGCAGGTCAATATTTTACGACCGAAATCAAAAAGACAATTGACAATTTGGGCAAGACTCAAATGAATTTTGGTCAGTTGTTTACCTTACGCTTTATTTGATTTGCATTTCTAACGTAACGATGCGTATTTTCGGCCACAGGACTTTGGTTTAGTGTAGCGAACAAAGTTTCATTTTGTTATATTACAATGATACAATTAGCTATTGCGGTTACTTTTCTAGATTACATATAGCGGTGTTAAACGTAGATTAACAGCAACTTTTTAAATAATTGTTATCCTAAAATTTTAAATATTATTAATGTAATAAATAATTATTCTAAATAATAGTTAATGTCCACAACTTTCATAAAAACCCGTCTTGTTAAAATATAACTTAATATATTTATATCAAGATTTAAATGTCATACTCTCTGATAACTATTAATTAAATACATATTTATCTATAATTTAAAGAGTTCCTTTTATATTACTTTTCAGAATGAATGTATTTTAACATATCTGGATAGAAAATTTTAATTTTATTAATCAAATCTCGGCGAGATCAAGATAAGATCAAGATTTGATTAATCTCGTCTCGACAGTAGATCTATTATAAGATAATATGTAATAGATGTTTACATAAAAATTAGTACGCATTACACTTTGAGAAAATTAAAAAAAATATATATATATATATAATAGATAATATAGCATATTTATTAAATAAACTTTTGTTAAAATAATAATTCAAATTATACATTTCTTTAAATACGAGATCTCATCTTAATCTTGATCTAGACCTTAGAAATCGTCTCGATTTCAAGACAAGATGGAGATTTTTCTCGAGCAGCTCTAATTAAAGCATCATTTTTCTGAAATTTATATATTATTATAATTAATTTGATTTAAAGTGGCTTATACATCAGAAACTGTGTAACAAACTTTTTTTGTCATTTTTTAGACTCCTAACAAATTTTATTTCAATGAGAATACAATTTTTGCATTTTTGCAAATTTTGCAAAATCACATGTAAAATGCCCTATCCAATAGTATTAATAAATGAAAATAATTGTATTATTATTGCAAAATTATCTTAGCACCGCATAGTTACCAATAAGAAACGTCCGTCACACAAACTCAAATAATATGATATAGTTGACAAATTATAGTCTGTCAATATGAATTTAATAATAAATATTCAGTTGAAATGGAAAAATGGTTTGTTTATCAATAGTTTTTTATAAATGAAACTCATTCAAATACTAATCTTTCGAAAATACAACTCGTATTTTCATCGTTTGGTATTAGAATTTGTGACATTTATAAAAAATTATCGATAATATACAAACCACTTGTTATATTACCTATGATAATAATCAGCAAAGAACTAAAATTTGTCAAATCAAATTTCCTATTTTATTAAATTGCGGTTATTACAAATTTCTTTAATAAAATATGCTATGCTATTTTTAACTGGAGTATAAAACATTTGATTATACTTTTTTATTATTTTATAGACTCACAGAAGAAGTTTTTCAAACAGCAATACTTGCCAAAGTCATATTGTTAATGAATGTGGAGATTGAAGTAGATGGAGATATCATTGATTATGATTCCGTAGAAAAAGAATATCAAAACATATAACAAACCGAAGAAACAACTCCTGAAGTTAATAATAAAATTAACAATATTGATGAAAATAATAAAAAAAACCATACAACAAACTGAAGAAGCAACTCCTGAAGAAAATAACAAAATTTACATTATTGATGAATAAAAAGAAAATCAATCGTGTAGGCTGAACACCAAAACAGAAAAAGGCTGTTCTTAATTTTTTTTAAAACATGTGATTTCATAAACTGCTCCCAAGAAAAGTGAAAGTGACTATGAAACCAAAACTATACTTTTACAATTCGCAGAAAATCTCTAAGAACAGTGTTGCCAGATATAGGGATTAAATACGTTGGTTAAGTAGCACAGGTCTAAATACATTACATACAACATACAGAATGTGACAAACGAGACCTCTGCACTGTGATTAAATCAACTATTTTTGTATATCGGTATACATTTTACCGTAATATCAGGCCCATACAATTTTTTGTTAAATACATTGCCTTACCTTAATAAATCCCAAAAAAATGCAAATTATACACCCACAAGCGGGTCTGGAAACGTCAGATTTGGCTTGGAATTGTATATATATATATACATATTATGGTGTCAGGTATTTTCTATTTTATTTTACTCTTTTATGAACCACTTCTATTTCTCTCTGTTCCCTGCCATCTCTTTTCCTTTTATCCTTAGTAATTCTCCTATTGTGTAAATATAATAAAAGAATAAATCCTTCAACTATAAAAAATTTGTTTCCTATCCATAATATTTGATATAAACAAACACACAAAGAAATTACTATTTTCACATCAAAATAAAATCTGTTGTAAATTTAAAACTTACAAACAAATTGTATCAATAAACATCATACTAATGTAGATTTATTTGTTATGAATAAAAATATATTTGATCTACAATTGAATTTCTGGTAATTGAATAGGTATAATTTGTCTTTGGTTCATGTTTTGTTGATGAAATTTAAATTTTTTCTCCATGATATCATCCAATTCTTTAATTGTTCCATCTTTAATACTCTGCCTTATCTTTTTAAAGAATTTCAAAAAATGGTGATTATTATGTCTTAAACGAAAAATAATATTAATATAAAATTTTCTCAATTGAAAATTATACATACATAGTAAGCAATAAAGGACCCAACAACTCCTGAACTGTCACTAAATGATGAATATACGCTTTAGTGTGCTTTTTACAAGTCAAACAACCACAATTTTCCATAATAGGATTAAAATCATCTGCAAATCTAAATAATACAATAGCACAAAGTTATAAATATGTCATACAATACCTCGGGTGACGTAGATTTATTTCGTATTGTTGATCGTCATTTTCATTAAAAGAAAAAACTAATGCTGATGACCTTTCTGTAACCAAGTTGCAATAAGATGAATCAAACATGTCGATACCTAATTGTGCTAATTTAAGTATAACTGTTGGATTCCAACAACCTTGTACCACTCTAAGTTTTTCTTCTGGAAGATTATTCTGTAACGAACCAAAAATATACAAAATCATGTTTTTCTAATTATTCAAATAATTACCACAACAAATTCAACAATGGATTTAATTTCATCATAAGTTATAAATTCAACTTCAGGTCCATTATTGTGCAGCCCATCAATTAAAAATCCTTTAATAATATCTTGTTTAGTTAATACATCAATACATTTTTTTCTGGCCGTTGTTGAATACCCTCCAACAATAGAAGCTAAAGCAAATGAGTTCCTTAAAGGTTTTGAATTTTTGTGTCTTTCCAAACAATGTTCGTAAAAACCTAATGTATTATCAACGGCTTTTGAAATTCGTTTATAAGTGCTTGTAGCATTTGTATTACCATCGGCAAGGAAATAATACATATCTGGTCTAAATGCTTCCATACAATCCATATATTTTTGTGCATTTATATAAAATTTTCCTGATCTTGTCCATAATGGTAGATGGTCCTTAAAATTATGGCCGGATTGAGTTGCATCACCTGGGTCTTGTACAGTTATGCATGTTAAAGAATCATGCATTCCTGTAGGCATAACATTTAATTTACCATACGAATAGGAGAAAGTCAGCTATGTAGCTGGCCTATGGTGATAAATTTTGCAAATGCTGAAATGGGGAAACAAAACCGCTTGATCAATGGCAGTCAATGTTAAATAAAAAAAACTTTGAAACGTAACCTGTTAAATAAAAAAATGTAAATAAAAATTTTAATTTCACGAGCAAGTGCGTTACCCAAACTAGATAAATAAGGTTATTTAAATTACATTGAGAGTGACAGTTCAAAATATTTTTCCCATTTCAACAAATCTATTGGCTTTTGATTTTCTCCTATATTCAAAAACTGATGGATCAAATCAAATCACAATAAGCTTTAGTGCATCATTCTGAAAAATTTTGCAGAATTGGTACACACTTCACAAGTGATTACATCTTGAGATAAAAGTAATAAGATTTACCAACAAACTCGGATATACTTCCAGGGTATTCCTCCATGGCCTCTTGAAAATGAAGCATAGACACTAATGGTATTTGTAAAATATGTGTGGACTTTTGAATACTTTTGAAAACTTCATTTGTTGTATTTGGTAAATTTCCACCCTAAAATTTTTAATCATTTATGGAAGAACGTTATAACTCAAATGCTGGGTTGCACCAACAAATTTTTTCCGATACTATATGACGTTCGTCCAATATTTAACAATTTGATTGGTGCTTATTGGACGTTTCAAATTATTTTGCACACGACATAAAAATAAATAATGAAATCCAAACATAAAACTGCGCTATTTACTAAAGCTGAAAAAGACAATATTTTATTATAATTTATAATATTTTATTTAGATAGGTCATACATTTTTTTTCTATTTGCATAATTTGTGTTTTTTTGCTACAAGCAAGTATTTGTATTTTCACACCAAAAAACTAAACATAATATTCCGAATAATAGTCAATTTGTATGTGCAAAATAATCAATTCTTGAACATCAGAATCGATTGATTATGTCAAATTATGATTATCAATTATAATAATATTATATCATATCATGTAAATAAATATCAACAAATATATTTACCATATCGCATCAATTTAAAATTACAATCAATGTTAGCTGTTGAAACCCGCCATCATTCAAACAACAGGCTCAAATCAGACGGTCAGAATCAATTGATTTCTTTTTTGAACTGACGGATCGTTGGTGCAATCAAAAACAGTGGGTAAATGAAAAACGGTCGATCAGAACTGGCTGTTCTGACTGACTGTTTGTTGGTGCAACCTAGCAAAAAACTCTCCATTTTTGAGTTTCCTTTATAAAATCATTAATCACTTTGACTGCATTAACAATTCTCAAGATATTCATTCCACGTGAATAATATTCTGATCAAATTTGAAAATATAATTTCGTTAAAAATTAGTTCTTTCCTTCTTGTGTGTCATCAAAGATTTATACTCTCTAATAAGTGTTCAAATCAAACTGTTATAAAAACATTGTTTTGATTTAAAGTTCCATACATACCAAATGTTAAATATTGGTCTCAAGGAATCGTCAACCAAATTAAATAAGTTGTTTAGGCATACAGTCAACGTGTGTCTAAGTATCATATTTTGATATGGTATATTGTCATAAGATTAGCTTCAGTACTTTCATCTCAGATAACAAAAAATATATAACATACTGCAAGACCTCGTTTATCCGGACTTTGATCAATAGAGCTTCGGTGTTATCTGAGGCAACTGTCTCATCACAGCACTCTGCACTAATCGAGTTCTGAGCATACCAAAACCCACATTACCACAAATAAACAAACAAGGTTTTACTGTAATATTAAGAACATAAGTACCTAAGGTTTTTCTAAACTATGAAATTTTAATTCTGCTTCACATTATCAGTTACAATAATTACAAATTTATTGCTTCTAAAAGCACTATAGATATTTACATAGTTGCTTACACTGGTTTATAATTATGAACAGGTAAATTACCATAAAACCTTTTAAACTGTATTTTCTGACTTATGAAGTATTAAATCAAGCAACATGTATACAGATAAATGATTTGTGTTCACTTACTCGTGTATAAAACATAGGAAGAGGAGTTTCAATAATATAATCTGGTCGATGTTCTATGTCTATTAAAGTACCTAACCGGGGAGCACATTTTGTCAAATTCTGAACATAGAATTTCATCATTCAAACTTAAATAATAATATATAAACTTATATACAGAACTTGACAAATTTAATTTAAATCAGAGTTTGACAATTATTTTGCTGGAAGTGGTTTATTAAGGTTATGTTTTATGTTGATCACTTTAACGTTGTTGACATTGTTGTCAGACGTCACTTGGTCCTCACTAGTGTTGCCATTATTGAATTTTAAATTGTAATGAAATGTCAACGGTGAGTTCATTCAAAAATGTTCGCATAGAAAGCTATTTGCGTAAAAAGTTAAGGGTGGTATTGCATTTTTGTATTCTTGAACACCCATGAATCTAACGTAACTTAAGTCACATTCGCTTTCCCGTGACTCAACATTGGCAACATTGTATATTATGCCAAACAGCTGCAAAAACAAGGGCGGGAGTTTTATCTCGATCAAACGCTGTCGTTGTTGGATCACAATTTCTTTAATTATCTCCGCGGTTTTGGGGTGGTGAGGAAAATAAGACTGTAAAAATTTAACAGATCTTTTGTGGCAAATAATTACAAATATATGTTGTATATGCAATTTAATTATAATACATCCTGTATACTGGTCAACCTTGAAAGAAATGTAGCTAACATGAATGTAAGTACATATTAAAAATGTAGAGGTTGTCAATAGATGTTACACGTGTAATAGTGATTAATAAATTTCTTGTTACAATCAATGGATTGCATTTTTAATAACCTAAACTTAACAGAAAGGTTTTAGATGAAACACGTATGAATTGATATAATTAATTGAAGTGAGCGTTACTATGTTGTGATGATTTGGTGGATGTACATGTGCTGCTGTGTTGTTTCACTAAGTAACGATGGGTTTACATAAATAATGGTAGTCGTTTATTATTGCAGTTTATCTTTATAAGTTAGTAACAT
>JARJEC010035957.1:0-12255 GCA_030264575.1 Tachinus sp. AB-2021 | reverse complement strand
TAATATATTATATTCTTTTTAATATTTATGACATAATATGCATATTTTTATTATTAATTCCCTTAATTTGCTGCATAATTCAATATGATTCTATTAAATATGAATGGAATGTTTACTTTTTCCAACGACAAAGTAAACATTCTATTAATTTTTAATACAATCATATTGAATTATGCAGTAAATTAAGGGAATTAATAATAAAAATATGCATATTGTGTTATAAATATTAAAAAGAATATATATATATATATATATATATATATATATATATATAAATATATATATTATAAATATAGTTTTCAACACACAAATCTATAGCATGTTAAAAACTCTTGCTATAGCAAGATTTAATCTTATAGTTCAAAAAGGTCTGAAGTGCCCCAAGCAGATTTAATAGGGGGTAATAAATACGCAATAAAAATACTAATGTTATTATTAAATTGCACCATAAATAAATAAAACTCGACATTGCAGAAAATTAATTTAAATAAAAAATACATTTACATACATGTATTTTTACTTAAATATTAAATTAATAAAGAACATTATTAAAATTATAAGGAAGTAATCTAATAATAAAAATAACATTTAGATATAGCGAATAATGAACTCAATCTTTGTTTTAACAATAATAAGTAACAACCGTATTTGTTTATTGCCACACATTACAAAATACTTTTTGCTTCTGGCAACCCTATTTTTAAGAAACCAGCTTCTCGGCGCCGATATGTAGCCACCACTGTTAGCCCACCCCAAGAGAGAAGTACAATGACGTATTTACCGAGGAAATTAACTAAATTAAAAATTTTTATTTCAATGCGATGCGGAAATTCACTGATGAGCTCTATGTACCCAATATTTAAATAATTGATTATAAACATATTTTACTTAATCGGTTTTATTTAATTGCCAGTTTGGTGACGAGATGATACTGGTTACTGTTAGGATATTTATTGTTTAGATGTATAAGAGAAAGAGCTATTTTTATTTGTTTGATTGCTGTCATAAAACAATGCAGTGCTTTGAGTAGCGTAGCAAGCGTGTCTCAGACGCCGAGAAAAAGCAACCAACAAATTAAATAATAACGACAACAAAAAACTTACTTTTTAGCCTATTGATTGGCAAATGTGTTGGCCACATATATCAAATTCATATGCAAAGCGTTTGATTCGATTGCATTTTGTCGAATTTTTGATGTTAGGTAGTTAGCTACTAGGCAGTTACTTTTTATAAATTGAAATAATTTGAAAGGTATAATACAAATTTTAAAAAATTATATGCATAAGGCATAAAAACATTAAAAAATTGAATAATTTTAAATAATAATAGAAAATTTTAAATCGGATACTTTAGTTTGATCCAATTAAAAGGTTTAAGTACTAGGCAATTCATGCTTATAAATTGAATATATTAGAAATGCACAAGACACACATAAAAAATTGAATAAAATAAAAATAATTTAAAAAAAATTCAATGTTTCAAAATTATCTCCAGTTTGCCCCTTGGGGAGGAGTGAGGAAAATCGAGTTTAGTATCATTGGATAGATTTTTTAAAAGCATGAAAGAAACAAAATTTTTGTTTTTGCGATCTGATGTGTATTTCTGGAGATATTTAACTCAGGCCTGTATTTCTTCATTAAAACTAAAACAACACTTGTTATTCTTTTGTACATGTTTTCATAAACAAATATTCTACAACAAATATTAAACGCGTAATATTTTACTATGTTTTATAATGATAAAAACTCTGCGACTAATGCACGAAGCAAATAAATCCCTACCTTATGTTGATTTACAAAATACAATTAAAAGATATAGGAAGCAATACGTTTTAGTAATAAAATTGACTAAAATAGATGCTAATGGTAAGTACTTGTTCCCCAGTAACAATTTATCAACGATTTTAATGTGTTTCTTTCCAATGTGGCAAATGATATTCCAGATCTACTACCATATTGCATAGATCCTATATTATTAATGTGTTTCAGTATTTTGTCTAACAATAGCTCTCACTTTAAGTTTAAAGAAATAGCTGAAATTGTTGTTTGTGATACCATAGCAAGTTTAAAGGCGTCATAAAGCAGAGATATTTATAGATTTAACGACAAATTAATAAAAACTGTTGCATATACTATTATTTTCCCGCTAACTAAATTATTTAATCAAAGTATTCGAGAATCGGTATTTTCTGATGCTTTCAAGATATGTTATCTGGGCTACCAATTTTTTTTAAGATGTTTGAAAAATTCTTAAAAAACAACGAGTCAAATATTTTGAAAACAATCATTTACTCAACTTGATTTAATTTTGATTCAAAGAAAGCAAATGAACAACTTAAGCTATAGCTGAAGTAATTAAGGAAATAAATAGATGCTTAATGAATATATTTCTGTCTCCTTTCTAAATCTATGCAAAGCATTTGATTATGTCTTGCACGAGATTTTACTTAAGATGCGTACTCTTCTGCGATCTGAACTATTCATAACCGGCTTGTGTAACGTTTAGTTCGATAACTGGGACGCTTATTAGCGTATAAAAATACGCGAGCGGAAGGGGTTGTAAATCATTTGGTTCCACAATTTGGAAGCCTTTTAGAGCGTGTCACAAACTTGTACCAAACCATTTTCAACGATCCCTATATTGTCGGTCTTCCATGAATAATCAAAGGCATTGTTAGTAAAATTGTATACCCGAGGGTCAGGAAAGGTTGTTACGCAAAAAATGGTCCTAAAAAAACATGCCACATCGCAAACAAGAATAAAATTAGTATAACTACACTACAAATGGTACTGATATTTCAAATGCTGGATTACATACTGTTTTCAGTTTTAATGTACTTTTGTATTTATTAATAAGTAATATGTAACTTATTGTTATTTATAAAAATAAAATAAATATGTACTATTATATAATAATAACAACAAAATGAAATTTTTATATTAGACGCTTATTTCTTGTGAAGATGGACTTGAACCATCATGTGCGCTTTTTATACAGATTAGGGTGCTTGCCATCAACTTTGTTGTTGTTTTTTATTGCACAAAGTAGCCATCACTAACGACGGTTTAATCCCATAATCCGAAAGGGTTTGAAGTATCGCAAATAGAGTAGTAGCAAGTATTAAATTCAGATTTAAATCATTTTATATTTATTACATATTTGCAATATATACATACATATATAAATATAAATGAACGTAATAATAATAGTCTTATTAAATATAATATATATATTTTATTTAATTGAGAATTGTTTAATTTAATTTTGTTGTCGTCAGGTAAATTTAAGCATATTTTATAATTAAAAAAATACTACAATAAATTTAAATAATAAGGATTATTTGAATGCAAATGCAAATAATAAATGTATAGCATAGTAAAATATTTTAAATAATCAATTTTAAAAAGCAATATTAAAATTGACAACTTAATAAAATTTTAGCTATTAATTGATTTTAAAAATTATTTTACGTTTTGTACTTTGTTTAATGTGGTGCTATGTCGATTAAGGAAACGGAAATATACAAATAATTAACATTACGTATACATAAACCAAAAGTTATTGTGTTTTATTTGAACTATTAGAATCTTTTAGATATTATTAATACTCTGTGTACGTAGGGAAGCCACATATATTTTTTTAAATGTGATATGTGGCTAATAGTCTTAGTAAATGATGAATTGTATGTTTTAAATTGTGAAATATGTCAGTAACATATTATAACACACACACTTATGATTTTTGTATTTAAGCGACTGGCTAGAGTTGGGAGTGCCCGTCGGAAACCATCACTAGCATCCGTTGCAACTTGGCGGTGCTATTGATAGTTTGTTGCTTTCCTAAATAATTCCATCGCAAGTCATAAAAGCCCCTTGTTAACATTTCTGCTCGCACGTTAGTACGCAGCATTAGGAATTGTTATTTATATGAACTACATACTGCAACCTGTCGTTTTCTAATAAGCTATTTGTCTAATCGCGAACAATGTGTGAACGTAAATGGGGTTAATTCAAAACAATTTTACCCAAGATTTGACAAAATATGATTTGAGGCAAGTAAATTACAACTAAATACTGATAAATCAGTGCAAATTATGTTTATGATCTGATGTTAATTGCACAAAATGTCTTGATGTATACCTTGACGTTAAATTAAAGTGGTGTGATCATGGAAATTAAGTTGCAAAAAATGTATGCACTTGTATATTTGCTTTAAGAAATATTGCCAATTTGGTATCAATAAATAATGCAAGAAACTAATACTTTGCTTTGTGTCATACACATCTTCAGTATGGACTAATTATTTGGGGTCACTCTGTAATTGCAAAGATTATTTTGACTACAACGAAGCTTTTGGAGACCTTGCAATAACTAGATATCGACATGACTGCAAACATATTTTAATTAAATAAAAACATTACGTTCAATATTTATTTTGGAACGTTTGCTATATATTAAAAGCAATGAATTTAATTACAGCAATCATGCTTCAATTCTTTTTCATGTCACACGGAACAAATATCATATTTATCCATCCACATCTAGGCTTCAAAAGTCAAACGACTGTCTTATGTATTATGGTATCCCATTTTTTAATAAATTGCCGGAAGAAGTCACATCACTCCCATTATCATCGTTTAATAATTATATTATTAAAAAACATATTTTAGTTAATGGTTATTATGATTTTAATAATTTTTGATTGGATTTTAATATATTTATAGTTTTATGTAAATATGTATATTTCTAAAATAAAACAATTTAGCTTTTACTACAAAAATATTTATTGAAAATCAATATATTAGCGACTTAAGTTTCGATTTGTGAAGGTCATTATCAAGTGTGATCAAGTTACAGAAACTTAAGTCGCTAATATAAAGATTTTTAATAAATATGTTTGTGGTAAAAACTTAGTAAATTATTTTATTTTATAATGAAGTACCACGTAGTAAAGGTCGAAACCATCTTTATGATTATGTATATTTCTATTTTATCTTTGTATGTTTTGCTTGACTTATGTAACATATTTTGACATCAACTGTACGAATAAATATTATGATCTTTTAACTGCTATCTAGCGTTATCTCATACCGCTATTATTATATTTTCACGTCTAGCTTAAAAAATAAATTTTCTGGCTTTGACTATCTCAGTACCATTCTAGTTAGACTCGATACTTATGTTAGTAGCCGCGTCAATTACCAAAATAGTCAGATAGACATATCGTATGTCACAAGAAGTTTCATAATGAGATATTTTAGAAACAATAACAATTGTTAGAAATGTCAAAAAATATCAGAAAATGTTTACTAAATATTGAAAGATATTTATAAATACTTAAAGAAATATTCAGAAAAGATTAATTTTATCTGTGCTACAAAATTATATTGTGCTTGGATAATAATGAGTATTTATAAATATATCTGAAACAGAAGTAATCATCGATTTTAATTATAAACCATAAATATATTCATTAATTAACGTCATAAACGACTGCAAAAATTAAAAACATACATTAATCTTCTAACATTAAAGCGCGAACGCATGAAAGAACAAAGTAAATTATTTTTCAAATATTTATTGATGCAACATTAAAAATTAATATTCTCTATTCTCTAAGCTGAAATAATGTCATAAAGTTAATTAAAAATGTTTCGAAAAAAAAAAGGTTTTGAACAGACCTACCTTTCGATGTAATGAAAATCTGTAGGTCCCGGTTACTATCTAGATGTTGCGTGAACGTTAAAATACCCAATAATTCTTTCTGAATTAGCGGCAAAATTCTTAGATGTGATTAACCTCTAGCGTCAGTGATTGGTCCAAAGATGACAGAAATAGACCAATGTTATAAATAAAACAAAACAAAAATAGAAGGTTACAGTATTTAAGTTTTCTTATATGAAATAATGTTGACAAATACAATTCATTTATAAGTTTGCTCTTTTTGTAGATAAATTATGTTGCTTTAGGTTTCCAAGCAACATAATTTATAATTATTTATTATTATTAGTAATGATAACTTGTCAGAAAATTGTTTTAGTTTAGTTGAAATTTAAGTTTTATATTAATCACGAGGTCCGCGTTGTAAGATGTTAGCACCATAGGCATATTTTTCTGGCCGCCCTTTTTATAAACAGGATGGTTAGTTTTTCATTGTCCAGCTTATATCTGCCAAACTATGAAAAATTATAAAAAATATTTTCATAAAAGTTGCTTGGTTTATTATCTATTATTATTATATTATTAGCTATTTATATATAAAAATTAATTTATAGTGCTACTTCCGGTTTTACCGGAAGTAATATGAACTTAACAATATTTTTAAGCGGAGCACCTTGTAAATTTTATAATTTTTAAATGTAATGTTCAATTGATTTTGAAAAACGTTTATAAGATTTATATGCCTAAAGTCAATACTTACTAAGATGTTAGCTGTCAAGCTGTATGTATTTTAGAGCAGGCTATGTCATATTTTCCTTATTTTTAAAGGTAACAATAATTTATTAAATATTGTATTAATCCCATTTCTGGTTTAGACGGAAATATCAAACTTTATTTAATTTAATTTTTTGTATATTATTTTTGATAAGATACAAAAATAATGTAAAATTATAATAAATGTTTATCCCACCCATCGATTGTATATATTTGTGGTTTCTCTTAATTAAGTTTATCTTTGAATTTTGTAACATTGATTGTTTTTATTTTATTTTTAAACTCCTTGAAATTTTCATAAACTTTATTCTTCAAGAAACCCCTCACAAAGAAATCCAGAATAGATAAATCAAGCAATCTATGCAGCCACAAAACCTCCTCTGTTACCGATCCAATTAAAAAAATTAGTTACTCGACCACCATTATGAGGAGGAACAGCATCATGTTGAGAACATAAATTTTACCTTACGTTTAGTGGAAGATTCTAGATATAATCTTAAAATTCATTTTGCAAAAAGAGTAAATTTTGGTCATGGTTTACTGTTCCATCATAAAAATAATGTCCAAGAATTTTTTTATTCAGTATACCTATCTACACATTTATCGAAGAACGTACCTGTGCACAAGTTTTCTTGAAGAATAAAGTTTATAAAATATCTTTCCAAAATCTAGAGGAGCTTGAAAATAAAGTTAGAACTGTTTGTTTATTAATAACACCTGTAATGCTACGACATGCAAAGGTTAACTTAATTAAAAGTGTTTACAATTGATGAGTGGACATTTTGAACATTTATTATAATTTTATATTATTTTTCTAGCCTATCCAAATTTATACAAAAAAATTAAATTAAATAAAGTTTATATTATTTCCGCCTAAACCAGAAATGGGTTTAATACAACACTTTCTAAAATAAATTATAATTACTAAGATAAATATTGTTGCTTCAATGAATTATTACGTTATATTTTAAAATAAGGAAGATATGACAGCCTGCTTTAAAATACATACACCAAGTTAACAGCTAATGTCTCAGTAAGTATTAACCTTAGGCATATGAGTCATATAAATTTTATAAAAGATATTTTTTAATTGAACAGATACTTTAAATATAATAAAATTTACAGAGTAGTCCATTTAAAGAAATGAAGTTAATATTACTTGCGGTAAAACCGGAAGTGGCACTGTACATTATTTTTTATATGTAAATAGCTGATAATAAAAAAATAAACTAAAAATAATTTTTGATCGTTTTAAGCTGGACAATGAAACCATCCCACCTGTATAAATAAAAATTGCATATATCAATACTTTTTTTTATTAAAATATAAAAATTTTAAATTTATATATTGACTATCGGAATATTATTATGTCTAGTTTACAAAATTACAAAAGCAAGTAAAACAGTCGCAAATCCATATCTGAGAGTATATACAAACAAATTGCGTAGCGTAAACACTGTTCGAGTTTTCTCCCAGCAAAGAGGCAAAACTTGCAAAAAAAATTGTTGGGGTAAAAATCGCTTGTCTATCTAATTACATTGGGAGGGCGCTTTATTTCCTACTTGTTAAAAGCATTGTAATTGATTTTAAATTCAAATACCGTAATGTCTTTACTATTGTGGTCCACCCATCCGCCCAGTAATTTATTAATTAAAAAATCAGATACTAAACTTACTTGAGATGTTTCGCAAATTTTAATCACAGAAAGGATGTAATATAAAATTTCTTGAATAATAAATAGCTGGGAGGGTGGACGGGTTAAAAAATAAATAATTTTGACTAATAGTTAATACCACAAGTCCACTCGCCCAGCTATTATGTAGTAAAAAAATTAGACATTAAATCCGCTTGACATGTATTTATAAATTTATTCACAAAAGAAAGATTTAATGTCTTATTTCTTAATTAATAAAGAGCGGGTTACAAAAATATATAATCTGGACCCTTAATTTATTTATTTTGTATTTGCTCTTTATCTATTTTGCTGTTTTGTTATTTTTGTTTATTTTTTTAGTGTTGCACTATTTTTTATATTATTTTGCCTTTATTTTCTTGTCGCTTTTTATTGTTTATTTTGTATTTTATTCTATTTTTTTTTGTTTTTTTTCTATTTTCTTCTCACTTAATTTTTTATTCGTTTTTTATTGTTTGTATTTTATTCCATATTTCATTTTATGTTTGTTTTTGTTTGTTTTCTCCTATTTTTGTCTCACTTAATTTTTAAGTATTATTGCATTTTGAATTTTTTGTTCATTTTCATTTAATTCAGTGATTTTTGGTTTAAATTGTTGTTTTTCAATTTGTTTGTTTATAATTTATTCGTTTTTCATGATTTTTATTTGTTTATCTTTCAATTATTATTTATTTAATTCATTTTGTATATGCTTGTTTACTTTTTGTTGTATTTATTTTTTATCAGTATATTTTTGTAGTTTTTTAAATTATACAGGATGATTTATTAATAGGTGTAAAAAACGTTGACACCTTTTGGGATTTGGGAGGTAAATTAAGTTAAAAATTTCATATGAACATTGGCCATATACCGGGAGGAGCTCACATAAATAACTTTTTATTTATCAAGAAAAATTGATGATTTTCTTTGGTAAAGAAATATTTTTAGATACGGAAATGTTTCTATGAGTTCCGGCGGTACCGGAAATAAAAATCAATTTTGGAAAGTTAAATGAAACAGTATTTTTTTCAGAAATTTCAAATTTTCTACCAATTGACTATTGTGTATAAAAAATATTACACATTAAGCACACCACGTTTAATTACAAGAAGATTTAATATTTTTTTGGATAAATCAATAGCTGGTGGTGTGGGATGGTTACAACATAAATATTCTAGACCAACAGTTTATACTATAGTGATCCTTCCAACAACCCATCTATTTTGTAATAAAAAAATTGGTCATTAAACCAACCAGAGACGTTTCTACAAATTTAATCACAAAAGAAAGTTAAATATACATTTTATTTATAAATAAATAGCTGGGTGGCCGGGTGAGTTATAAAATTAAATAATCTAGACCAATTGTTACTTATAGTAACCTGCCCACCCACCCAGCTAATAAGCATTAATAAAAATGTTATTAAACCCACCAACGTTTCTACAAATTTATAAATAAAAGAAAGCTTTAAAATCCATTTTTTTGAGTTGGGCGGGTTATAAAAATAAAATAATGTGGATTAGGAATTAATACCATAGGTACGCTCAAACGCCCAGCTATTATGTAATAAAAAAAATTGTACATAAAACCCAGGAGAAAAGTATCTAAAAATTTAAGCACAAAAGAAATATTTAATATCTTTTTTTCTTGATTAATAAATAGCTGGGTAGTTTATAAAAATAAATAATTTAGGCAAATAGTTAATGACCCACAATTGAATATTGAACATAAGTTTAGATGGTCGATTAAGAAATGTATAATGCACATTGGGAAATGTCGAGAAACGTTATAAAAAGTGAATGATTATAAAAATTGTTTTTAAAATGTCGCGAAATATTTATACATGGTCAGGAAATATCAAAATAAATCTTTTTAATTTTATACAGCCCCTAAAGATTTGCCGCCCTGTGCAGCTGCCCAATGGATAAATCGGCCCTGATCACCAGTTTTGTTTTATAAAAATAAAATAAAATTTCAGACAAGGAAATACATTAATTTAAAATAAATATAGAACAAGTTATAAATATTTAAAAATATGCCATGCTTGTTAACGATTCATGGTATACTATAAAAATTCACACTAATAACTTTGCGTTAATAGTATGATATTACAAACCGATCTTTTTTATTCATATTTACATGTTTTCCGACCAATAAAAAATATTGATTGACCTTTACGTTTAATGGCATTCTATTATATAGCAAAAAGTAATTATTCCTACAGGTTAAGCGCATCGGATAAAAATTAATGATCCAATTAAAACTCCGGTGAATATTTTCTTTGATATATTTTATTTCGTGGAAAGCATCATAAAATATTTGGGAAATGGGGAAAGCTCAACCAAAAATTGATTCAATCATAGTTTAATATCGAAAATCGAATATTGGCCGAATAAATAAATCACGTACAAAATAGAAACTTTTATTATTAAATTACAATACATAAGCGTGAGAATGTATGGTGATGATTGAATAAGGGTTTAATCAATATACAATCACAATTAAAAAATATGTAATACTTTCTATTTTAGAAAAATAATGATAAAACCAATAAACTAAATCATATTTTCTTATAGAATTTCTCCTAATAACAATCAACGCTAAATAAAATTTATTTATATATTTTACATTTCAATTAAATAAATAATTATATTATAATTTTGATAAAAGTAAATATATAAAATGTTACAATAATAATTTGTACTGTTTGTATCATGTCAAAGGACTTTTTAGCATGTACAGATTACATCATATAATACCTCATGACATGCTTAACCTTTTAATATAATTGAAATAATGATTTCCAGCTTTCTATATATCCCTATTATCTAACTAATTCCTTTTTAATTCAACGTATTATGTCATATTTACAAAACTACTGTGCAAATTGAATATAATTATGAGTTTATTAATTATCACTGCCCATCACTAGTCACAGTCACATTTGCATACAAATAAGTGTCCAGGTAATTTCGTATACTGTAAAAACATTCACTCACAGAGTCGAGTTGTAAGGTTAAAATTTTGCTCGTCTTCACCATAGTTTGTCTGTCCAATTCCCCTTCGAAAATTGAAATGTTTGCTGTGTGATTAACACATGATAGATGATGATAGTAGAGCTTGTAATCAAACGGTTTGTTGGACTTTTCGATCGATTTTGTCATGTTATTTATTAAACGCAGCGAAGTAGTTATATTGTTCAGAATTTCCATTGAAAATTTTTCTTGGGCTTGCTGCTGTTGTTGCAACAATGCGTTTTTTAATAGGATTGCTCTGTCAGTTGAATATCGTCCTAGTAGAAAACCTGGAAATAACAATTTATAAAGTATTAATTTTGAAATAATTTGCTTTAAATCTAATTTTATCGATACATTATGTTGAATGGTGGTAGCCTTTATTATATGATGCTGCATTATTTATGAATAAAACAAGTTTTTATATATTTTATCACGATATTCGTTTCTATCACCGTATGATGATGGCCAGGTAATTGGTAGAAACTAGTCCGGTATAATAAATATTTTCGTGATACGATATATCAAAAGTTGTTTTATTTATGATTAATTATGTTTTATGTTTTAAAAATGCATTAGAAATTTATTTATGAATATATTTGAATTTAATTGGTATTTTTTTTAAAGTTATTAAAAAGTATATCAAGAATATTTTATTTTATTAGAATTTTGCAAAATAAACCAAAATAATAGAATTATATTACATTGCAAAAGTGTTCATACTAATTCTAAATATACATATAGTAAAGTGTACATAAAGTATGACAAAAATTTATTATTTTAAAATTAAAATTGTTTTTGAAAAAATTAAAAAAAAAACACCTTTTAGTGATAACTTAATATTTTAATATCGTGGACGGCCTCTACTTAGCAAAATGATCTCTTTTTCACATAATTCTGTTAGATATTTTGCGACAAATTTTTTACTATAATATTATAATAGTAAAAATTTACTTATGTATTTTTTTTCATGATGAATCATTTCAAATGATTTTCAAAATTTTGTTTCTGATTAAATAAAGCAATATTATTGGTTTTTGACGTAGACTTTATCTATCTGTAAATTCTAAACGGTACATAACAATGCTGAATAATTCTAAATCTTCCAGTAATTTTAAAACCTATAATAACACCA
>JARJEC010035953.1:0-12658 GCA_030264575.1 Tachinus sp. AB-2021 | reverse complement strand
TTCCGGGTTCAAATCCGGGAAGTCCTTACTTAAAGAGTTAACGTTTTTGTCGTGAAGTGCACTTTCTTTCGGAAAGGAAGAAAAAGTAAGTCCCGAGTACTATCTAGATGTTAAGTGCAAGCAAAGAACACAATAATTCAGGATAAAATTTCTAAATATGTCTTTGTATCTGCGTACATGTAGTGCCCTAGATAATAAAATTGCACGATTTTTTGTAACAAAATGCGCCTAAACAGATACATACTGACTCATGCATTGAAAAAAGTACTCAAGACAAATTCTTTGACATTTTTCTTATATTTAATCAGACTTTGTAAAACTCAAGAAACGTGCATAGAATCCAAACATGATTTTGTACCCGAAAAAATCCACTTCCAGATCAAAACTTGTTTTTCTGTTTTAGAAAAAAAATTAAGTATGCCAAAAAATATTTGTTTTGATGTAGATGTTATGAAAAGCATGATAAGTGAAAAAGAGTTTAATTTTTTGCCTCCGTTCCAGCGGTATTAACGAAAAACCGGATGTTATTACATAAGGCAATTTTAAAACTCCTCCCAGTTGCTTGTATTTTTTTTTTTCAAATCTCAAATCAAATCACATCAATTGGCAAAAACACAACATTAGTAACGCGTATGAGACGCATCAAATTCAAAACTGTAATTTAATCACTTTCATACTTTTATCATTTTAAAAATAGAAATTTAAGTTAGGATCTGAATCAAAAAGGTACCTTATATCACAAAAGTGATTTTGTTTAACATCTGATTTTTTTTAACTTTTTTGTCATTTTGTGTTGAACAAAATAAGGATGAATAGATCACAAAATAACTTATATATATATATATATAGGATATTATTAAGCAAGATGTCGGCTAAAAATCGCAAGGTTTAAAATGTATTACTTACAATGTAAATAACAAATGAAAAATCTGAATACATACTATTCCGGTAATATTTTAACAAATTTTGTTGCAAACGTTTAAATTTTTGGTATTCAGTATATTTTTGGTGAGAATACCTTCTCCAATATTACAGTACTACTTCAGTGCTACTACAATGTAATATTATTTCTGCAAAGCAGTACGCAAAATAAGTTTTCTAAATATTAACGCACAAAAAATGATCTCTACCATTAAATACCTTCCGTTATAATACATTGGCATTTGTGATTTGCTTGGCTTATATCATTCCCATTGTGACTTGATTAGACAGATTAATTACAATAACACAGAATCCTATTCCATATTCTGAATGCACAAATGAATTTGCACTAAACGCTCTCTACAATCTTTCTGTGTAATACCTCTTTATATATTGGCATGAAAGACCTAAACCGCATGATTCTTTTATTAAGTAAAATGAAAAATAAAATAAAATAAATATTGGATTTTTATAGATCAGGAAATATTAATAACTCAAATTTGACTTAAAATAAAATAAGGTTCTTTTACCGGCGTCAGATCAGATAAGAGTAACGAAACAAATTGATAATGTTCAATTATATAATTTTAAATTAAGTGTTAAAAATTTGTAACTCGCCATTATTAGAGATATTATAATATTACCTTTTTTTTTAAATTAATGTTAGAATAAAAATAATACCTAATTAATTAAAATGTCTATTTATATAAATTGATAACTTATCATAGTCATCTTTTTTATATTTATTACAACATAAACTGATGGCAATGTAATTATTTGATAATTATATAATATTTTATTTTAATGAATTTGTCATTTCTGTAACATTTCCTTACTTATTTAAGCGCAGGGAAAGTGATTCACTTAAAATTGTTAATGACTAGTCTCATAATGACTTTACAAGATACTTTTATAATTTATTTATTAAATAATTTGTTTGTAACCGTAAAGTCAACAAAATAACAAATTTGATTTTGGTTCAATTTAAAATATTTTTCAATTAGAACTTTAAAATTACAATATTTGATGTCCGAATATGGCGCAATTCAACAATATTCATTCTGAAAATTATAAAATTAAAACTCCACAAATATAATAACAAAACATATTCAACTTATCTTACTCACATACCATTTTTAATTTTTTAAAATTCCCAAAATAATAAAGCAATAAATGTCCGCAAAATTTCTCACTTGACTCGTAGTTTTAAAATACTTGGCATAAAGTGTATTTCAACATAGCTCCTCACCAGTAATATGTCATTTAATAATTATTAATTTGTGCTTTAAAAGGCAGCCAAATTAGCGGATGTGATTGTACCGTTGTACAGGTGGACCAAATTTTGACGTTACTTAGTTATCCCAGAAATTAAAAATATCGGAAAAATCAAAAACAACAAAGTTAATAACAGAGAATAAATCTTTTAGTTAGTTTATTAAACTTTATAAACAAAAAGTGCAAACTCACAAAATATCATGAACAAAACTACAAAAACTAAACTAAACGATCCCATTGTTATAACAACCACAGAAAATGCCTAGAAGATAAACCAAATCAGAGTTATATGGAACGTTCGTTTATTATTCCAAGACAGCAAACTCCCACATTCAATAATAAAATACATCAATTTTCCCAAAATTCAAAACCTTAAAGTTTGGATGATGACTACAATGAAAAAGTTTATTTTCAACTAGACCAGATCCAATTTAATGAGCTTAAGAACAAGCTTTACAGGTACCTAACGTACGCAAAGAATCAAAACGATTCCATAAACTTTCATTTGGACTACATCAGTTTATAAACCAATACTTTATTTTGTAAGAAACGTATATCCACACCTGAGAAAAAAAGATAATGGAAATGTTAAAAGTCATCAATTGTTTAAAAGAAATTGAGAAGAGTATAAGTGTGGTATAAGTAAGACAATCAACAGTACTTTTCCTCTTGTGTGGAGAGGTGTTATATAGTGTTACAACTCAAAAATTATTGTGCATATTGATAGCAATAATCGCGACAGGCTCCGAGGTAGCAGAATAGCTACACAGCTGTGTCGGCGTTTAACAAACAAGTATATAAAATCACTTTGTCTTCATAAATATTCTACTTCAAATTAATTAATAATTTTATTAAAAGTTGTTAAAAATAAAAATAAGCTGGTCACGACGTATAATTATTATTTATTAACAAAAACTACTTAAAATATCAGTTTTTTTTAAGTATTTGTCAAAATTAAAAAGTATTACCTGAAACATTATCAACTCCAACCCATTCAATTGCCGAATTTATTGCATCTCCAGTAACAATACATGTCATATTATATTCTTCATTTACTTTATTTATAACCAAAGTTACATTTTGGGGTAATGATAAATGTATATTGTATAATACTATAAATGCCCAGCTTCTAAAAACGTATTTCAATAATAATTTAGTCATAAATTTAATCAAACAAATCTCACCTCAATAAATATGACATGTTACACCTTTGAATATTTACTGAACTATACAGAAAAAATACCACTTTATCTTATCTTTTATATCGAGAAATGGATATATTAGCAAATGTTTAATTGACTGCGCGCGACTATTACTTATCCTGATTTGTATTAGCAGAGCTTATCATTTCAGTATTTATTCATAAACCATTTTTTAAAAGTACAGTCCAGTAACGATTAGAATCATTTAACTAACAGCTTCGGTTAAGTTTGAAAAACTGAACTTAATTACAGATTTTCATAATTGGCCAATAATTTGAAAATTAACATAACTAGAACCAGTTTTGTTCTTAATCCCTTTTCAGAGCAAACAATGAGATTTTAGAGTTTTCCAAGGCTTTTTAGAATTGCTTTAAAAATAATATAGTGAGAAAAAAATCACTAAAAAGTTGTACGGTTTTGACAATAAACCAACTATTTTTATTTATAACGCTATTTACTATTTAAGGTGGAAAATAAAATATTGCAGATTGAGTATGAAAAATTGCAGCACAATTCGTAGCAAGTGCTGCAAACGTACTAAACCTGCAATATTCTTTTATTCCGTACACTGTACATAGTTTTTGTACTTGCGTTAGTAAAAAATGTTATCAGGCCAAGCCAGCTTTCGATTTTTCGATTACCACACGCTCAAATGCTACTTTCTCGAATGTTATTACAAAATTTATTTATTTTTTCTTTTTATATGTATAATGATGTATGTGTAATAGCACTTTTAAATTTTATTTTTATTAGTACAAAACTATTTTATTTAACTAGAAAATATTTTTCTTTTTTAAATATAAGATAATTTATAATAAATAGTATATTTAAATTTAATTTTTACTATTTCTTATATTTTTAATATATAAATTAATTTAAAACACAATAATAAAAAGAAGGGCACACAACCACTTTAACTTCATTATTACTTGCGGTGGCACTAACACGTAAATCAATTATTCTCTTTATTTTTTGCTTCAAAGCGATACGGAAATCACTAAGGTACACTGATGATCTCCTATGAAGAGTGAAACAATTGCATGCATTTGATTATTGAAACTTGTAGCAACTTGTAATTGGATAATTACTTTTTATTTACTCATTTTGATTTTATGGCCAGATAGGCGTTGTGATACCGGTTGATTTGTTTTAGATAATATTTATCATTATTGCTGTGAATGGAATAATATGACAGTTTGATGTAATATTATTCCATCACAGATAAGTTCAATTCCACGATCTACGCACTGAGTCTAAAGCTATAGACGCTAGGAGGCTCTGTATCATCTGCCGTGATCTGTCAATTAAAAGTCATATCAGAATTGTCGAAAATTATAATTTGCTTCTAGATATATTATTTACGTAAAATGCCAATTTAGTTGTAGATAATAGTATATTACATAATAGTAGTTGTAAGAAGCATATTACATACGAGTGGAAATACTAAAATGAGCCGCGTAGCGACGAGTGTGTAATTCTACGGGTGTGTAACAACTAGAGTTGTGTACTATACTTTTTCTACGACTACATTTTAATAAGTTGTAAATTTTTTCATCATATCTTGCACCTAATTTTTGGGGTACCAAATTATTTGATTCGTTTGCTGTTTGTTTCAGAATCTGGAGAGATTTCAAAAAATTCAAATTCTCTGCTTGAGTTAATATTCAATTGACAGTTTGATTGTTATGACTAAGAAGTACTAACATTTTTTTTTTATATGACGCCATTTTGTTTCCTTCAAGGTGTTACGTAATATATGTATATATAATACAACGCAGTTTGGCCTTTTATTTCGTAACACTGTTTGAAATTCCGTATTTAGTTATATTGTAAACAGTGTGTAATTAACTACTTACTAACATAGGAATAGAAAAAGTATAGTATTTAACTTGCAAATAATGGCTATTTTACACGAAGAGGTTATAATATTCGTGTGCTCGTTGTATAATATACTATTTTTGATGCGTTCTTGGAGGATCAAGCGTAATTCTTAGAGAATCTATGGTTTGACTGGAGCGATTAGACAAAACCAAATTCTTCCTGAAGCTCATAACATAGGTGTTATATATGATTAACATGGGCTGCATACTAGCCAATGAAGGGTATGAATTTCAACTACTTCCAGATATTCTGTTACTACTAAAACAATAAATAAAGTCCAACGTTGTTTTTCTTTAAAACAAAGTCAGATTTTCAATAAAATGCGAAAATGAAATATCAGCTTCTTGAAAAATATCTTCTACATACCCATGGGTGTTCAAAACTCCATTTTAAACAATATGAATACATATACGACTGATTAAAGAAAAGAATTAGACTCCTTTGCTAAAGCGTCCAATTTCAGTGTAACCGCGCAGACCGCATGCATGCTTGTCGGTTATAGGATAACAATCCATTGCTAACTGCGACCTTAATCCACTTTCGACTTTCCTTTTAATCATCTTCTTACTTATTTCAATCTCTCGCACTAACAGAAAACGTTGTTGCTGTTGAGCACTAGAAAACGATTATCAACGACAATTGTAGCTTCTTTACTGCCAAGCCTGCTCACCTCTCAATTTTTCCAAATATCAATTCCACGCATCCTAAAAAGTAGTATAGGATATTCTCGGTGTCCAGTGTACAAAACATATAATGCTGACTAAGGCATTTGTCAAAAAAAACCAATTTGAGAAACATTTGTCACAGTTAATGGCATCGAATTTTGCATTAATTGTTAAATTTAATTACAAAACCTCTTTTAACAAAAATAAACGATGAGAAATAATACCTACACTCCAATTTCCTTAAATATTTTGATGTTATTGTACAAAGAATTTCTGCGGCTATAATAAATTTAAAAGTTTTGGTGTAATCTTTAAATGGTAAAAATGATTATTGTAAAATTGACTTTTTTCACAAATTATTATTTAAATGATAAAAAATAGTATAAAGCAATTTGACATTGTAAAAATGTACAATAATGATGAGCAATAGTAGTACTGAGCTAATCACAAAGTCATCTTCAAACTAAAATCAAAACCTTCATAAGATGCCTTATACTGCAGATTTAACAACGATATATAGGATAGACAGTAGATAATAAACAGGCATACTGTATACACCATAATGTTAACACTATAAAAAACCAAATTGTTCATGATTAGATTCTCTTGTTTTGCGTTTCTCTTAGTACTTAATTTTATTAGGTTTATTTTAGTAGTAGTATTTGTATTTGTTGGGTTTTACTCAACTGGCCATTGACCTCAAAGTCCTTTTGCCGTGTTCATAGAAGATAGGTGTGTGTATGTGTTGAGTCAGGCTTGTTACTCTAGAAATTTACCTCCGATATCTAGAGCGCCATTAATTGCATCCCGATGGCGAATTGTGCTGATAGGTGAGGCTATGCAATCACCCCATCCAAGTGCCGACCGTGCCTAACTTTGCTTAACTTTTGTAAAAGATTTGACATCGGTCGTACTGAATATGCTATCTTGTCGATGAGATTATGTTAAATTAACATGAAAAGGTTCTATAAACTTAAATAAAAACATATATTTTATTATTATTATTATTATAATTATTATCAACCAACAAAATAAAATATATGTTAAATACACCTTTTCAAAATTGTCTTAATTGTAAAAAATTACTCCAGTGGATATCTTAAACTGAAACTGCTAGAGTAGAAATTAAATAAAAACATATAATTGGATTTAATTTCTAACATTAACTATTTATTAAATGTATATTCTAATACTTCTACGACAGCTTCAGGTTTTTCAGTCCATATTTTATAATCATGAGTGGCTTTATAGCATTTTAACTTATTGCATGCATTGCAAGTATAATTTATAGTTCTCTTCTTAATTCGTACTTTGCATGTCGCTCCTGGAATAAATAGTTGATGGCAACCTTTGCATATGGTCCGTTTAATTTCAGGTTCACTGCAAAGAAAATAAAAATGAATACAAAATAAATGTACTATAATACAACTATTAATTGACAAAATAAAATAACCCTAATAAAAATGCAGCTGGAAATCTAAATGATAAATCAAAACTAATGTAAATAAAATGACCGTAAAATGAATAGCTCTTCCCTAAATAATAAAAGAAAGTATCAATTATAGGTTTTCCATTAATTACTAAATTGTATTTTTGAATATCTTTTATATTATTGTTCTACGATTGTACTAAGTTTGCACAAAGTGTAATTATTAAGCGTATATCTTAGCTGCAATGGAGTAAAAAAAGTTTTTTGAGTTCATAAAAAATGTTAAAATGATTTTTTTAAATAATTGAAAATGCTCATTTAGAAAATATTAAAAGCTGCCTTTTAGCAAAATTTTACCCAAAAAAATTGTTTGATATCATTTTCAGAAAAGTTCCGATATTTTTAAAAATCACCTACAAATAATTTTTACAACAAAATTTTAAATTAAAAAAAAAGTATTTACTTATTTGAAAAAGTTTGCTAAAAATTTCCAAGGCTGGTTTAAAACAATTTTAAATAATTGTATAATATGTTTCACTTACTTTTAAATATTTTTAAAAGCACTACAATTCAATCATCGCCTATTTTACTCAATTTTGAAGAACCAACTAAACATTTTTTTTACACAAAATGAAATTAAAATTAATTTTGAATAATTAAATTAATTTGATTTTGTACAAAAAAGTTTTATTTATTTTCATTAATAGCATAACATTAAAATCATATAAGTAAAGATAAGTCGATCAATGTTAAGAAAAAACTGAGTATGTTCTTGAAGTGTATTTTGCTTGTCTTAAACTTTCCTCTTTTTCCAAGCTTGACAAAAAATGCAATATGATGTATAAGATAGCATTTATTACAATCTGAAACTATTTACGTAAAGTCAATATGACTAAATAAAAGCACTCGGTATAGAAAAAATAGATGAAGATCACAGATGAAACTTCATTCCTGCCCAAGGTATTGCCTATTTAAAAAAAATCATTAATCTAATAAGAGGAAAATAAATATTTTAAATCATTTACCCCGCTATCACATAGGCTTAAATAGAGGCAACGATGTAAAGCATAAACATAAAATAAACTTACATTCTTTGCACAGCTTTTTTAGAAATACCAATAATTAGACTGGTATAAAAATTTGCAGCAACATTTTGGTTTCTTTGAATACACTGATTACTCAACTGATACAAATAACTCATCCTTAACAAACTTTCTTTGCCAACACATTTCTTTGTTTTACTCATATTCACTTTATTCAAATATTTAGAACCGAGAATGCTCCATAAATGGCATAAAGAATCACAAGTGATTATTTTAGGTTATGTTTGTTGATCTCGATTAGAACATTTTCAAAGTGCATTTATTGGCTTGATTGGATGCTAAAATGGCATTTATTTGGGCCAAAAACTACCCAGATTTGTATTTAAAATGTAGATTATTTGGATTATACGAGTTGGAAGATCCATTACGATTTCAATATAAATCCCTCGATAGTTTGATCCAAGATGGTCCACAGTGTGGTTTGGTGGCTTTATCGATGTGCACTGGTCGTTCAAGTAAAGATCTTGTAAATGAAATATTTGTACATGCGAAACAGGAAAGTTTTACCAATAACGGAGAAATCTTCAGTGTTGACTATATGTTGTCATTATGTAGAACATTTTTAAATTTCCGTACGGAAATATATAAAGGAAGCCTAAATGATACAAATATTATTAACTTTTTAATTAATGGTGGAATGATATTAGTGCCTTACGATTGCAGCAAGAATCACGAGCCATGTTTAATGCAGGGTCATAAAGCTCATTGGGCTGTAATTTCAGGTGTAATAGAAACGGAAGATGATTGTTATGTTATTGCCAAACAAGGAAAATCTGCTAATTTGGCTATATGGAATTTGCAAGATTTAGCTAAAAGCAATGAACAATTAGTTCAAATTTCACCTGATCGTAAACAATCCAATTTAGTTTATATTATACCAGAAGGCGGATTGGATGGACCAAACGGACTATCCGGTCGTTCAGTTCTTATTTATCCCGAAAATGTTCAACCATCATGATTAATTTTTATTTTGTTTAACTTATATCTATTTGCATTTTATTTGTTGAATCAATCAAAAGCATATAATAATTATAGTGTTATTTATTTATTTGTTTATTAATTAATTAAAGATTTTATCATATATTTATTTTTGATCTTTTGTAAGAAAACTGAAAAAAAAAATAGAATATTAATTATTGATTTTCTAATGGAATATATGAAATTGTTTTGTAGGATAAAGAACGATTATATATTTCTCTGTGTATGATAATTATAATAAATGACTTTATTTATAAGATTATATTATATGTATGGAACTTTATTTTATAAATACTAACTGAATAAACTGTTGAGTATACTTTTACAAATAAACATTTATACAATTAGAGGTTGAAATGCGTACTTAAACTTTTCCTCCGACTACATATTTCCACCATCAGTTCTTTACGTTAAAAAAATTCACTATACATTCGGTAAGATATGTAGCATGTGTTGGTGGAGGATTGTATAAAACTATAATTGAATTCAATCTGTCTATCCGACACACTTCTCTTGTTCAATTTTATATAATTTTTATTGATATATTTGTATTTTCCGGGTTTTCATACTGATCACGTGGTTTTATTTTCTCAAGAGCGCCATCTATTGGATTTTTTTCTCCTATAGGGAGAAAAGTAATAAATTCGTACACCAACAAAAGACGTGACTGCTGGCTGGGCTACGATGCTAAGAAATTTTAAATTACAAAATATGCGATTCTATTGTAGATATTTAAAATATGTTAAAATTAAAGTTACATTGTAAATTATTGCGTACACCATTACCTTATCTAACTTAACGTAGCCTAGGTGCGCAAATATTAATTTTGTTTAGCAACCGCAAGCAATCTTATTAACTGTGTAGTAATTTATACAAAAATAGACCACTATGTTACTCTCCAAAGCATATTCCAATTTTGAGTGCACTAAGCAGTAATAATACGTAATGTTTTTAATAGCGAAATGTTTTTAAAATAATTTGCAGTGCGCATGATAAACCCTAATATCTGCATGGCAGAATTGACAGTATGAGTAATATAAATATCAAACCGAAGATTATTAAAAAAAACACACCAAGATCAAGTACATCATTTCACCTTTGTAGTACCGTTAATAACGTATGTATTCTGAATTTATGGGCACACGACATCTACAGTAATATATCATAAAACATTTCTTAACATTCAGTTTGATAAAGTTGTGAGCAAACCATTTTACAAGTATTTTAATATTATGATTAATTATTAATATTATTTAAAGTGGCCGCATCTTCAATAGATAAAATATTTAAAAATAGTTTTAAGTCGTCTTCTTAAGCAAATACTGGCATTTTAAAGATGAAGATCATCAATGTAAATTACAAATAGTAACGGTTTTACCCTGCAGATACACCAGACCTGCTTAGAATAAGTACTTGTAAGAATTATAACTATTATGTGACACATATTTGAGCCTGTTTGTAAGATATAATGAAAAAGGTAAAATTAAATGAGTAGGGAGGCCAAATGACACGTTTTTTAAATGATATTTTATGAAAGATAGTGTCAAATGCATTTGCAAAATCGGTGTGTATAACATCAGATTGACTGAGCATATCGAGAAATTTGCACAAATGTTGAAGAATTGCAGAGTTAGAGACAGTAGAGCGTCCAGCTAAGAATCCTTGTTAGTATGGAAATATACCAGGCTTTCCAAAAATTCATACATAATTTCAATAGCTGTTGTGGTGTTGTGTTAAATTTGCGCCTACATACTTAACATATTAGTTATCTTCTTTTATTTAGTTAAAGCAAACTTGTTTTCTAAAAGTTGCTTTTATTGACTCTAGAAATGGCACAAAAACTGGCCGAAAAAGAAAGAATCCTTCTTTTAATGATTCACGGTTTTGAATATAGAACAAGATCTTACGATGAAGTACTTCACGTCTTCAATACTCATTGTGATCAACGAACACCGATTTCTAAATAAACAGTTGAAAGTTTGAAAATTGTTCGAGGAATTAAAGAAAAGGGAACAGTTAAAAATCTTCCAAGAACTTGCAGACCAAAGTCTGCAACAAGTCCAGAAAAAACCAAAGAAGTATTACTGCTTTTTATTGAGAAACTTTAAGTTTCTTATTAAAAGCGTATCAAGTAAATGAGGTTACTTTCTATTTGAATTGTAAAGTTAATATGCACAATAGTCGTTATTGGGCTAACAAAAATCCACGTTTAATAAGAGCAGGCAGCAGAAACTAAATATATGAGCAAGTATTATTGGAGTGAATGTAATTGGTCCATTTTTATTAATGGACATTTGGACGAAGAAAGATACCTGCAAATGTTAGAAAATTAAGTGGTTCCAAGTGTAGGTGCCATATGCCCTAATGGTATTGATAATAAGTGGTCACAACAAGATGGTGCTCCTCTATATTTTAGTAGCACAGTTAGAGACTGTTTAAGCAGCACGTGTCCAAACAGTTTGATTGATAGAAGATGTGAAATTAAGTTGCCACCACGATCTCCGGATCTAATACCACTCGAAGTTTCTGAAAAGTAGAGTGCATGCAATAAAACCAGAGTCAATAAATAATTTGGAAAATTGCATACTTGAAGAAACCACTAATATCTCTAGCGATATGCTGCTGATGATTCAAAATTCCATTTACAGAGGTTTAAGTCATTGCGAGACCGAACAATGTCGACAATTTAAACATGCATTATATATATATATATATATATATATATATATGTGTATGTAATAGGACATGTAATGAGGATGAATGACGAAAGACTCGCAAAACGAGCACTTAGATCAGAATCTGATGGAAATAGAGGAAGAGGTAGACCAAAATTACGATGGATAGACGGGGTAGAAAAAGACCTGAGAAGCATAGGAATAACTAACTGGAAGAATAAAGCCCAAGACAGACACGGATGGCGGAAGATCCTTGAGGATGCCTAGACCCATCCAGGGTTGTAGCGCCAACGATGATGATGATGATAGTGCGCATATTCATAGTCAAATTGACAGTTGTCAATTAAGGTAATACAAAAAGTTAATAGTTAAATTTTCACGAATTGCGTATTTATAACTTAATTTGCATAAATTCCTATAATTTGGAAAATTTTCTGTGGGAATAAAGTTATTATGATTTTTGCATTTTTCATTTAAAAGTTACTTTGAACCGTTCGAAGGTAAAATCATGCGAAGTTTGAATAGCATT
>JARJEC010035919.1:0-16059 GCA_030264575.1 Tachinus sp. AB-2021 | reverse complement strand
TGCTACTATTTGATCAAAGTAACATCCGAACAATTACAATGCATAAGTTAAATTATTATTTGTAATAATTAAAATTCTAATTAATCTTAATTGTTGTTAACTAATTTACTTATTTATCTCTTATTCAAAAAGCATAAAATTTTTATTTGATTACATTATATTATATGCTACGTTGTTAAGATTTAATTAAACTTTTTTTTGCATATTTACTTAATCCTATACAAAGTTTGAGTCAATTTATAAAAAGGGTTCAAGTAAAAAAAAATTGATAATGCTGACTAATTTGATAGAACAATATTTTTAATGTGCATTAAATAACTAATATTTTTTAAATTTATTAAAACTTGAACCGTTACTTGAATCAAGACTTATAAAACCAGTCTTGAAACATAAAATGTTTCTAATCAACTGTTATCCTGTTTAATGTTATCGTTTTATGTTAAGGGTCCTCAACTACATTATAAATTGCCATTATAGTAAATTCAAAACTCACCGTTAATGTCACATCGTCGTTGTTTAAAGCAGCCAACATAAGTGCGGAATGGCCCTGTTGATCTAAGGTGTCCAGTCTTGTAGATATCGGCAGTAAAGATAAAGCCTGTTGAATTAGTTCCGAACGACCGGTCAACATTAGTCTGAACGCCAATTCAACCTATAATGCGATAATAAAAACATACATATCAACTTTTTCAACAAATATAATAAATATAATTTAAAGCAAATAAAAAGAAAAACTTAACTTGTTTAATAAGTAATTTAGATTCCATTTATGGAATCAGATACGCTGTCTGTATTTCCTTTAATTTCGTTTCTTTTGCCGTATTTAAAATATAATTTTATATGTATTATTATTTCAGAAATATATTTTTCTTATAATTCAAACCAATGACAACAATTGTTTAATTATTACGTGGTTATTGAGTTAAATAAAAAAGAAAGAATTTAAACACAATTTTGTGATTTTAAATTTTGAGCTATAAAACAAAAAGTTAGTCAATATCATTTTTTGCAATCACATTTAAATCAAGTTAGTTTAATTAATTTAGTTTGTCTATACATAACCAGCGGGTTGGCTTGACTCTTTTAAACTGAATTAATTTAAATATGCATATCTATTTGAAAAATTGCTTATTTTTTGTACAGCGAACCAGAATTAAGTTGAACCATAGTTCACACCAAAATATATGCACCACCGGTGTTACTATACATTTGTAGACACAATGACTGCTATATTATCACTATAAACTGGTAATTTACCGTTTGTTACTGTCAATAGAAAGTGTCACCGAAGAATGATAACAAATCATTTATGGGATAACAGAAAAGTATAAGGGTTGAAAACATGTGGTTTCAATAAACCAGTGCTACGGCACACACAGCCGTCAAAACAATCGGTTTTCTGCACAAACGGCAATCAAATCTTAATAAAAAATGTTTAGTTG
This sequence comes from Tachinus sp. AB-2021, assembly GCA_030264575.1. Taxonomy (NCBI): domain Eukaryota; kingdom Metazoa; phylum Arthropoda; class Insecta; order Coleoptera; family Staphylinidae; genus Tachinus; species Tachinus sp. AB-2021. The sequence goes on along the minus strand of JARJEC010035919.1, from coordinate 14,617 downwards.
GCGTACTCTCAGAGGTCAATTGTCCGACTTCATTACACATTACTAAATTGGATTTGTACTTTAAAAGTATATAAAAATTTTAAATTTCCAATATTTAATTATAAATTTATAAATGACATACGAATATATAATTAAATGTTACAGCAACACGTGTTACATTTTAAAGTAGATTGTCTGTGTTTTTCATATTATTAATTTTAATATTAATCATTAAATTGTGTACAAGAATATTGCAATATATTTAAATATATCATTGTAAACTGTGGTAAGATTCGTTTCATAAATATAAAGAATTTTTTTTAGTATTCACTTTGAATGTCTAAAAATTGAGGTAAAATAAGAAATTCACAAAATATATTAATTTTTGTTTTAAAAGGGAACACCTTTTGACACATTATAGGCATTATGTGTCAGTTTCCTCGTCCGCTTCAACAAGCACTTTTAAACAATCACTTGAAAGATCTTTATGCACTTTTTTTAATATATTATAAATATTATAATATAAATCTGAATATATTTTTCCAAATTAATATGTAATATTTAAATATAATCGATCGATAAGCAATCTGTTAATATATTGTAGGCTTGTAAAAAATATACAGCTAAATTACTTATTAGTAATTACCATTCAACTAAGATGTGTCACAGATCATATCGTTGAAATTTGATTTTTTTTATAGATAAGAGCAAGAAACTGACAGAAAAATAATATGTCAAAAAATGTCGTCTTGGCGTCTTTCTCGAGTTTTTTATTTTAGTCTGATTTTTGCTATATCTGAGGTGGATTTTAAGTATCCAAATTCTTTATTAATCAAATTTAGTCTAACTGAAATAATTGAACTAACTAATAATATAGATATATTATTACCTGTATTTGACGTGCAGCTTCAATATGATCTTCCTCGCCTCCAGTCAAGCGTTTTATCCTGACAGCTTCTTCACCCAAAGGACGAACCGGACAATCCACTCCTGGCAAAAGTAAACGAGCAGCCTGCATGATATCATCCTTATCCAGAATGGCAGCAAACCTGTGCTCACCATGAGCCGTAGCAACTCTCAGCCATTCTACGAGTGGTGGCAATACTACATAAGCCCTCTCGTAACAAAGTTCCTTGATATATAAAAAAACATTGCATTGACTTTTTTTATAGATATAATTAAAGCAGGAAAACAAATTAAGAGATAATGAGTTTATAACTCTCCAAATTTAATTATCAATGTGTTAACCTGAATTGCATTCCCTCCTTGTTCTCCATGTTCCAGTTGAGAACAACGCATGAAATAAAATAAGGCTCTGATTGCTCGCGAACATAGTGGAATCCGTTGTTGCATTCGTCCTATTAGTTCTTGTAACTCACTGAAGGATCCAACACATGTAGTCATCAAAGATGGCTCCGGTGGGCCGGAACCTCTACCAGAATCTCTACTGGATCCCAAACTCGATACAGAGACCCAACGAGGTAAAGCTAATGCACCTTAAATTAAAATAAGTCATTTACCAAAAATTAATAAGTTGAAAGTAAAGATAAATAATGATTAACGAATTATATTGGATGTTTTTGCAAAGCTTTATTCATTTATTATACTTTAAATACGCTAGATGCAAGTTTCTCAACTTGATTAATAATTTGCATAAAATTATGTATTTTCAATAATAACGTATATTCTATTCTGATTATGAAATCAATACTGTAGTCGGTCATTATAATATGAAAACAAGTTGTTGTAACTCCAGCCAAATAGGACTTTACAAAACTTTCCGGTATAAATTACCAACATGCAGGACATTGTTTCCTGCCGTCGAACAAAAACCCCGTGTTGTACCTGACGCGATCCGCCCTGCATTCAGATGAGCGTATGGCTGCAGCAAGCCCCACAGGTCTCCATTGTTTGCAATCGCGTGCTCTAGAAGTGTTGCGGTCAGTGTGACATCCGAATCGCTAGGCAAACACTGCAACAGGATTTCCTCCAGCAGGTTTTCTAATCCAGCGCATAAATACACCGCAGCATATCTGTACAAAATTGAATTCAATGCGGATAATATAAATAAAAACAGTACATACTCGTGAATGAACCTGGCCAATTTAACATCAGTCATCCATCGGTGGAAACGTCCCACATGTAATTGCAAGCCTGCACGGCTCGATTTGCTTTGTCTTAATGTACAATCACCCGCCATTGCCAGCATAGCGGCCGCCCTCAAACAGGATTTTATACAGGTATCAGCCAGTGGTGGACATAAAACAATTCTAAATGAAACCATAATGTCGTGCTTAGTACAAATGCCTAAATTAGAAGACAACCTCTGAGTTTCTCTACTAATTCGTACAAGTGCTCTCTGCAAAAGGTAAGATAATCTGGGAATTGTTTCCACACTGACCCTTGACATGTGCTCGCGACATCTTCCTGTTTGAAGAACTCGCAGGATGCAATGGTTGGTCCAGGGCAGGTGTTGAAGTTCCACTAATCTGAAATTTCATATTTAAATTTTATGTAAGAATATTCTTTAAGTTTTAAACGAAAAACTAAAACCGCACAAAACAATTTGAAATTTGAAAAACACCTTCAAACAAAAGTTGTAGGGCCTACGAATTTCCTACAAGTTTTATATGAAATCAAATTTTGAAACGCAAAAACTACTCACCACAGAAGGCGCGAAAGTCAATCCCGTAATTAAAATATTCTAGTTAATGGTCAAATTATTTTTTTAATATATAATTAATAATTAAAAAAAAGTTTCTTATTAATTTTAATTGTTTATTGATTTATTTTACTTTTTTTTCATTTTTCAATAAGATGTGAATTATTTAATTAATAATAAATTATTGTAAATATTTTAAAAAAATTTAAATATTGAAAAATTTTACCAAGTTTGATATAAAATTAGATAGAAAATTTATCCCTTAATGGGAATATTTACTCGACATTGTTGAACATAGCAATCCCACAAAAAATTTCGTGACATAAAATGAAAATCCAACCAATAGCAACCGAGATATAAAAAATCGCCCTTATCTCGTGGCGCAAAGGGAAAAAAGGAAATTTTGTTGGATTTTTGCAGTTTGAGGTTGATGAAAAACTTCTAAACAAACAATCAAAAAATTGGCCTGCTAATACATTTTGTAATTTCAAATTCCCCACTGACTGACTTATATAAAGAAGCAGACGAAAAATATTTAAAAGACCACTTATATAAAGAAGCAGACGAAAAATATTTAAAAGACCACCCCCTAAAAACGCAGTTTTTAGCTTGTAGCACTTTTCCTTGCAAAGTTATGCAAAAAAGTTTCATATAAAAGTTATTTAAAATATTTTTCTGTACATTTAAAATGATCCAGTCAATAGCAACCGAGAGAGAAAACCCCAGCTTTATCTCGTGACGCATAAGGAAAGTTTTGGAGATTTTTGCGGTTCGGGGTTGAATGAGAACTTTTAAGCAAATATTGATCAAATTGGCCTGCTAATAGATTTTGTAAATATAATATACTTTTTCTGACAGGTTGACTAGCCTATAAGCATTTTTATTAGTAAAAAGCGCGTATTATTTTGTAATATTTCATATGTTTAAATGTGGCTTGGACATAAAATATGAGAAAAACATATTTTCTTAACCGTTCGTATATCCGATTACAAATTATTGCAAAAACAGCGTAAGTTAGGGTCAATATTTGAATGGGTGGTCGCCTACCGGTACCATTCGTCATTGCAAAACAATGAATGACGTCTCTGGTTATTAGAAGCAGATAACAAGCCTTAACCTTCAAGCCAATAGGGTAAAACCGAAGAACTGCAAATACTACTACACATATTTTCTTGCTATTTGTTAACATTGACATATTGCTGTTTTTGTATTTTTCGATTTTGAGACATAAAAATATTGTAAAACTTTTCATTGTTTTTCAACATTTTGTTTATTGGTCAAGAATTTTAAAGATTTCCTAACATTTCACAAAATTTTCCATAAACGCTCTTGGCGTTTATCATCACATATTTTATTTTTCAATATTTTGCAATATTTTACAACACTGAACATTCATTTTTATCACTTTTTTGACACTACACAACATTTTAAAATATTGTCGTCTTTTCAAAACGTCGATTCACGATATAAGAAATCATCAGTGCATATTAATATTTTCGTATTGCATTGAAGCAAAAATCCATTTATAGCCATAAAATATTGTGCTATCTCTGCCGTTATTTTTTAAGTATTTACTAAAGCTCATTATAAATAACTACTCAAAATAAGAAGACAGCCAAACATATGTAACTTAAAATGTTTTCTATTAATGGGTGTTGATAATAGCTATTTTTAGTACAAGTGAGTATAATGCACAATTTAATCACGAGTCTAACAGTTGGGCCCATGAACTGTGCAGCGGTCAGAATTCGACAAATGATTAAACCAATTTATTCATGTGTATTAAATCTAATTTTTTTCCACTTTTGAAATTAGAGAATTGATAAATTGAATAACTTTTATTATAATTATTATTATATGTTTTTGTTTTAGCAACACCATCAATTTGGCTAAACATATTAATATGGATGATGTTTTTATGGCTATAGTCGCTTCAAGCATGGAGTAGTATGACCACATTGTCGAATGTTTGTATTTCTTGCTTTTATATTATATAACCGTATTTTTAATGCAAAAAAACGGCCAAGATCGTATAATTGGTAACTGTGTATGCAACCCAATATATACTTGTTTACACATGTGATTTGAATTCATATTTTAACACATATTTGCGTTACCAAACCTGTCATTTAACGAAAATAAAAAAAAGTTAAGTATAATAGAATCAAAATACCAATATTTCAAAATATTTTGTACATATAATGTCCTATTTTTTAATAGTTACAATAAAACTTTATACACTACAATGGATAACTAACTTATATTTTTGGAAGATTTCATTGCTTTTATAAAAATCAAAATTTGCACCTGTTATGAGAATCCACCCAAACAAATTCGTCAGCATTGGTAATGTTTGTATTGATGGTTTCTAATGAAGAATGCCTCATTAGCCGCCGCATTGCAGGTTCAGAGCTTTCTGAGCCAGCACTCACGCTAGAATATGTGCTGGTAGATGTATGCGATCTCATGGTTAGCTGCTGTAACGCCAATTTGATATCTTCTAATCCGCCGCTCCCTGTCCATGGTACTTGAAGCTGTAACAACAATACAAATTAGTTTCTCCCTATTAAAAAAATAGACAAAATCTGTTACGCTTCCTAGTTTACTGTTTTAGACATTGGTTTAGATTTTTTAAAGAAAATATTCAGTAGTTATATCCCGAGTGCATAACAAATAAGCAAATATTTTTATAGAGTGTGCAAAGTGTACGAGTAAAAATTTTCAAGGAAGAGATGCAAGAGGAATAAATCGATGACTATTTCCCGAGAAAAAAAATCAGAAATGATGAATAACACAAACTGTTTGATTTTGGAATAATTACGACAAAAAATGAGGTTGTAAAAGTATCGTAACTATGACATTTTAACCGTAATACAGATAATAAATTGAAAAGACAGAGCAACGTAAGTATTACTTTCTTCATCTATTTGACTCGAGCTTGATTGACCAATGAAAATATCCGGGTATTTGCACATGTGCATCGAGTAAATATTTTGTTGACATTTTAAAAATGAGTTCCATTTTTAAAATGTTAAAAAAATATTCACTCGATGCACATGTGCAAATACCCGGATATTTTCATGGTGCACCAATTACTAGCTAATATTCGTTCGTTGTTAACCGATTTTGTTAATATGAATGGCTGAAATTTTGTGAGGGAAATAGTCAGAGGAATTGATTATTGATATAACAAAAAACCCATTAAATTTTCTTAATTTTAGCTTAAAAATCATAAATACTATTTAGAATCTGTTGGTATATTTTTAGTTCAGTCAAATAAAGATATAACCTCGGAATGAAAGATAATAAGCTATAAACTTGTATAAATCTTTGTTTTTGGTATTTTGTAAGATATATCAAGTCTCATAGAATCTGGTGTACGCGAGCCAAGATATTTAAAGTCAACGGTCACAAAACCCGATTTTTGTATAAATTTTGTTTTCTTTACTCTAAGTGACATGACATGTGCTGTTTATATAAAAGTTTTAGAGCATAAAATTATCTACATTTTGGTCTTAGGAAATATTTTATATATTATTTTTTATTTTATATAAATTTTAGCGCAAAGAGTGGGAAGCTTTAACAGTATGTATGATAACGCTAGATCTACTATTTGCAGATCTAATACATAGTACGGGTTAAAAGGGAATTAATTACTTATTATAATTATTAGAATACTAGTTATTTATGAAATAATAAATGATATCTATACATATTATTCATAACAAGACCAACATTTAATAATATTTAATCAATTTGCATTAATCCTAAGATATTAAAATGAAATAGTTTATTACATTTTAATTATATCTTTATTTGGCATCATAAATTAATTACATTTTAAGTTTAAAAATGAGATACAGCACGAAAATTGCCCCCAGAAACACTGTTTAAAAAAGGAGTACATGTTTATTTAACAATATAGTATACTGCAAAGTTGGAACACATTATTGACATTTTTTGATATATGCATTTCAACAAATAGACAAAACAGAGATTTATAGTAGTTTATAGTTTACTATCTCTTTGGAGATTTACCCCTTTTTTCGTCTTATTTAATTGTACCAGTTGTGCTATTCTAATTAAATACTGTACTACATTTATAGTTAAAAACAAATCATTTATAGTTAATAGCTTAAACGTCTAGATTATTTATTAAAAAAATGTAAGTTGGTTCTTGGTTTAAATTATAACAAACTTAAATATTGGCGTTTGTGATTTAATGGAAATGATTACAGCTATCGTTGTATTTCTTTGTTCACCGATTAAGTATGAGTGAGTGTTAGTTGGTATGGCAGAGAAATAGACAAAATTTAGTGTAGAGCAAAAAACAATTGACTTGACCAAAAGAAACATTTTAATCTTATAATGCACAAGTATGAAAACAAAGTTTCGGCTTTCAGTAAAATAGTAAAAAACTAGTTATTTTGTTACCTTTGCGGGTGTTGCTCGATGTCTTGATCTATTATGTTGAGAATTAATTCGATTTCTAACTGCTTTTTGTATAACCCCAGTTGTCAGTCGTTCGGGGCCGTTCGACAAAGCTCTAGGTGAACTGTTGCCCGTGTCTGACATACTGGCATGACCCGAAGATCGGTTCTCATCAGAGGAACTATTTCCATGTTGAGCTCGTTGCTGAAAATTAAAAAAAAATATTGATGTTAACATGTTGTAATATAATGTAACAAACTTGTAATACTAAAAAGTGCCGCTATAGTTATGACAAAAAAAAAGAAATTATTTAATTTATTAAGCGTTACTATTTTTTGTTTTGCTTATTAAAATAGCTTATTCGTACTTCAGAATGTTTATAATAATGCTTGTAATACCTCCAAATGATTACAAAAATAGTAAATTCACTGGCTACAAACTACAGAATACGCCTTGTCGTTTGTACTCGTCGAATCACAAACTGCAAAGGGTTATATGACTGATTACCCAACACTGTAGTCTTAACAAGCACATGCATAGATTGGATAGATAAGAAAATCCACAATGCCTCGGATGCTTGAAAGAAGCATCTGCTGTGTAAATTCAAAGCATACAACATGCAGCACACAGTTTTCTTTGGCTAGCATATGCTAATACAAGAAGAGGAGATGATAATCTCTGTTTCTAAATTTCTTTAAATAATAAGGTATACGGCGTCAGAGGAGCACAATAAAACTACTAGGACCGCAGTGCAGGGACGCGTAACAAATCACCTCATAGAAAAAATCACAATCATAATATGATGAGCAAAGAAATTGTAGTGACAATATAGTAAAATGTTCATGACATGACCACACATTAAAATGTTAAAGAATAAAAAATAGTTTATAAGTTCGAATTTAAGTAAACATGTTAGTTTGGTAGCATGTTATTATTCTACGACACTGATAAAACTTTATTTAACGCATAAATGGCGCTTTTAAAACATGATAAGAATATGTAAGTAGGTTAACAAGTAAATCCGGGATAGAAACAAAATTTGCAGAATTAAAATATTTGTCGGTATATCAACTTAAAACGAATTAGCATTATGACGTTTTTCTAACAAAATAACTCACATCCGCGTATAATAACTATCACAAAAATGTCATTTAAATGCTTGGTCGGAAAGTCTATGTTTCTATGAGTACTAGCTGACTAAAGTCAATAAACGCGCAAACAATCCAGTAGTTGAAATGCAAACGTCTCGGCATTTAAATTTAAATGCCGAGACGTTTGCATTTAACTCACTCGAGCTCAAGAGATCAACAAATATTTTATTTTCTATTGGTTGTTATTGAGTGATGTTCAAATGATTACATATTGAACAATGTTTTCTCAATATAAGTATTTTTACTACATAGAAAAACTTATAATCACTCACTCTAACTAGAGATATTTATTTGTATTTTAAGATTATAGTAAATACAAATTAGTATATTAGTATAATTAATGAGTTAAAGGAAATTTCAAAGTATGATAATTAAAAGTAGGTTTTTGATGTATATTAAAGTCCGAACTTGTGATGTGATGCAAAAGTTTCATTCGAGCAAATTATTTCTAATGGGTGCTGAGGATAACTAAAAAAAAGCTTCATACATTGCCAAAAAAAGAACACAAAAATAAAGTCGGAATAGAAACATAAAAGCAAAATATAAAGTATTAATAAAAATTGAAATATAGCAATAAATGTAACAAAATTAAGAATTTTTTAAGGAAAAAATGACAACAAAAAGAGATTATGGAAAATAATTTCAACGGCTTTATATGACTAATTGCAAATTTAATAGCGGTTTTGCCCCTAAAACATATGCAAGAAATTAAATTAAATTAATGAAGCCGTTGAAATTATTTCCCAATACAACATTGAAGGAGCTCAAACCAACGTTTAATGTAAAAAGGGATTATGTCAAAACAAAAAAAATATACTATAATATGAATAATATAACAACAGAAAGACTAAATAGAATATTACTATTGCGCAAAATTGTGGAGAGAAACAGAACTTATAGAGAAAAACAAAAACAAGAAAATATACAAGTGAACAATTCTAGATGCAACGATTACACTAGAGTTTATTAGGTGACGATATGTATTACTTCCATGGATACCACTTAGATTTCTGGCTAATTAATTCACCATTTGGATAATTGGTAGATTCGTTGACATTCTGGCTTCTTTTTACGCTGCACGTATTGGCGGATTGGTCCAGTCTTGACGTTGATTAGAGGAATTAATTAGTTTAATACTTTTATTTGTCAGTACAGTTATGCATCACCACGTGCATAATGGACTTACGTTTTGAGTTACAAATGTAAAAACAAAATCTACCATACAGGACTGTGAATGATAAACTAAGAAAATGAGCGTAAAATATACCTATAAAATTAACTAACGTTTAAAACAACCAACACCTTACACAATATTATGTGCATTTCTTTATTCTCGAGACGTCTAAGGGTGCGTTTATGTTGGAGCAAATATAAGCAATAAGAGCAGCGATAAAAGTGTAGCCCAGAAAACTAATACTTTGAATTTCAACAACTGGTTTATGTTCTAGGTAGACGATCAGCTATTCTCGCCGATTGAGCAACGATAAAAACATCCAGCGACTATTCATGAATAGTTATCGTCAGGTTTTTGGAATTCAGTGTAATTCTGCGCTACTTTTTATTGTTGCTTTTATCGCTTATAGTTACTCGAATAAAAATACACCTTAACTCGCACACGGTGTGAGAAGACGTCATTTACAACATATAATTGTGCAAATAACACTACATTTTCTTACTAAATGATAATTGCGTTTTATTGATCCTCTTCTAGCCATGTGACCGCCACAAACTGCATGTTCTCTAAGAACAAGATAATTTTACGTGTCTTTTGATATCAATTAAATTGTCTTATTAAGCGCAAGCATCTTGCCGATTTGGTAGTGTTTTCTTTGTTAGTAATAAAAATTTAATTTGATTTCGTTTGGATCTAGGCTTTGCTACACATTTAGTCATCTTACGTAAGACTTACATGTATATTATACGTACATTTTAAGTAAAGATATTCTTTAAAAGTAAATAAATGTCTTCAATGTAAAACTGGATAAAAAGCATCCGCCTATGCAAAATTAAAGACATAATAAATTACTTTAATAATATTAGTGATTATGGATAAGATGTTGAACAACATAAAATATATAATATAAAACAACATTTTTATAATATGTAAAATTTACGTATTGTTGTTAGTCTTCATGTATAAATAATTATCGATAGCTCTTAAGGTTAAAAACGATTAATTTGCATGTTATAATGACTGAATTATATCTAACTGGAATAATATTGTAAGCGGAGCAGGCAAAAAATATCAAGCTTCAGTGTTAGACGGAGATGTCTGTGCACGATGCGTCAACTTCTCATTCTGACGCAGGATGTTAAACGGTAGCGCGCAGCAATATTACTTTTTTTAATGAACAACGTAAAATAAAAATGCTACAAGCGCGGCACATTTCATTTAATGAATAAGACCGAAAGGGATTCGCATCGTGCACTGCTCGCTCTTTCACGCCGGACCGTTTTTAAAGTAGAGAGTGCACGTTCCAATTTTATATAATTTAGTGGTTACAACACAAAAAAATTTCCAAACATTTTGTTCTGCTTCTACTAAGTTTGTAACTTTTGTAACGATTTGTCTATATTACAACGTCATTAATATCGTGTTAGCTTTAACAAGTAAAAAAATTCTTCTTTCAGTAAGCTCAGATTATCCTAATTGCCGGACGCACGTCTTTTTGAGGAAAATTGTTATTCTGTTTGAACAAGCTCAATATTTTCATCTGGATGACCAGAACAAGAAGCTCTTTGATTAAGATAAGCCTAACGCCTAAAAGCGCGTTGATTTGAAATTGTCGGCGAAAAGCTCTGGAAATCAAATTTAACAATTTCTGCCAATTTTTGAGGCAAATAACGTTCCATAATAAAACATCTACTTATAAAGCTTTACGTTTGACAGTTGGCAAGTAAATTACAAAATTATATAATCCATAGCTGGATATAGTTTGCCGCACCGCGTATAGACATAATAAGATGTCATAAAATAAATATATTTTATATAGAAACTTATATTTTAGTAATTACTAATACATCATATAACATTCTAATATCGCTGCAGTGGAAGCTTCCATCCAAGCAGAATCTCAAATCTGTGTTTATACATATATCCGCCACTGGTTAAGCGAATAAAAAATAGAAAGAAAATATTACAAGAAGGTGAATGTGGAATATAACTTATATAGACAGTTGAAACAATGAAAAGCTGTATAATATTTGGAAAAAATATGTTTAGTTCTTTATCAAAAAGAAATTGTTTTGTTTAATTTTAATCTATATTTAATGCCGAAAGGCACGATATAAATTATATGTACTAAATTATAAATTAAATGCTATTTATGAGATAATGTAAGTTCACTTATGCACACGCAGATTTTTTATTAGAGTTTATTGTGTAATGTGACACTAGAGATTTGTGACATGATAGCTACATTAAACATTATATGTTTGCTAAACAATGTAAACATCAACATTAATTTTTGTTTTTTTATAATTTCTATATTCCCTTGTTACAAATGCGCCCCATGTGTCAATATCATTATGAAAACTGCAGCAATTTATCCGATAAACCGATGCACATTGAATAACTTACATAATATTGCATAAATATAAATGTGCACAATTTAAAGTGATTTTCTTGGACAATAACACGTAATCGATTGCATAAATAAATATTTACTGAAACAGTGTATATTCTAAAAAGAAATGTCGTTGATGAATCTGACAAGTCCTTTCAACTAATAAATAATTTGCGCTTCGACTTAAAATATCAATTATTTAATATATTTCTTCTTCTTCTTTAATGAATTATTTAACATCGGAATACTTTTGTCCTAATTAAAAATCAAATCAATTGAAAAGAATTGGAAATACACAAATAATTTATATTCTATAGCAATTGGAACATTTACTTATATAAAACAATTGAATATCGCTTGGAACAATCATAAACCAAACTATTATTAATTATTTATTTGTATTTGTAACAATATCGACGCAATATCGCATTTTATTGCTTTTAATATTAGATAAGAGACTCGACGAATAATATGGATTTAATATTTATTAGCACTTTATATTTCTTGAAACCTCAGGAGATGCTAACAAAAAGTCTTCAAAGCAATCGTTATATTTGTTCGTACTTCTCTATGCAAAGTTATACGATTTATAATTTTATTATTCTGATTCGATTGATAGTTTGAGATTGGTAAAAATATTTTGTCTCTTTCATTTTATTTTTCATTGCTCTTCTACATTACAGCGTATTTCATTAACAATGTGCCTAAATTAAGGCTCCCCAGACCTGCAAGAATTTTCTGCAATAAATCAATAATTTGCTGCTATGTAAATACCTAGTATTTTCATAGCCAAAATCAGTCAAAATAAATAAATTAACAAAAAAAGATTATACAATAAAAAAGCATATTCGTATATTTATTAACCTATATCTGAAATTATAAAAGCATGTTATTTTATTACGGAGATAATCGACCAAGTATTCAGTATTTGTTAAAAGTTTAGAATTGCTTACATCCTTTTTTCAGTGATATACGTCATTGTTAGACATCGAATAAAATTTGTATTTAGTAATGCAAACGATAAAAATATTAATCGTTACAAAATTCTTATCGCGTGCGTTACTGAATACAATTTTTTTTTTAGTTTAGGGAAGGTTGTAATAAACACACCTTCTCGTGTACTGTCTAGATGTTACGTGCACGATCAAAAATCCCAATAATTTATGTTGGAATTTTTGAATTTGAGGCAAAATTCCCAGACGTGGTTAACCACTGGCTTGGGTGATTACTCTCAAAAAGAGTACAGAAATAGACCGATGTTAAATAATAAATTAATAAAAAAGAAGAAACGATTATTTATGTAATTAATCCGTTTAAATAGTTCAAGCTACACATTTTGTGTAAATGAACTTCTGAAGGCTCCTTAATTGTTATTCTAGTGGGACGCACATGAGTTCACTTTTCATAGCAAAGTACATAAACATGGCGCTGCTGCTGTTTGAATATCTCAATTGTCAACCAATACGCTAGTCCACAATAAATGTCAATGAAGTGTAATCATTGATGAAAAAATCATTGTTGTACAGTTATTTTGTGGTAAAAATTCCAACATTTATAAACAGCTTGGACAGTTGACATATTGATAAATTACAAGTTTGTCAACAGTTTGTGGAATAAGCTTTAGTTTAAAGCATAGAATTCCTAACAAAATGATCAGAATTCAATAAATAGTAAAAGATGTAACCAAACTACATTGTAGCTAGGTGGGACATCTGTGGCGACTACAGAAGAGTTTTATTGATGATAAAAACTATAACAGGAAATTCCAGAGGAAGCCAACGTAAAACAGTGCTTAGTTGATGAGTGAGAGAAAAAAGTATTAGGAATAGGTGTATGCGTATGTACAAAAATTGCACAAGCAATAATAAGTTTAAAGCAGAGAGTTCCTAACAAAAAAATCAGAATGTGCAGTATGTATTATCAGTAGATTATGACAATGCATACATATCGGTTAGTGGTATTTCATAATGTACATAATATCTTAACTTAATTCTGATATTATATATTATTTATATTTCATCATTTCTATAGCTAGTCCAGCGAAAGTACGGAAACATAAAATCACGTTGAAATCAACCGGTCGGGTCGGGTCGGAAAATTTTAAATCGCATAATCTCGTCTCGCAATATGCAATATTACCCCCTCTCTGCACGTTTTCACTACGTGTTAACTACTTTTGTTTGCTGAAAGAAGTATATCTTTTTATTTGTTAATTATGAGATTCGTGACACCCTGTACAGGTATATTATTTTATAAATTAATAGGTAGATAAATAGATAGATAAATAGAAAGCTTTATTCATAACCTGTTGGTGTCGAAATTAGCATTACTTTAAACAAATATACAATTAAATTAAATAAGTTCTGCATGGAAGCAACCTACCGCCAGAAAGCATGATGGTTAAGATATATCATGGCCAAATAACTCCATCTACACAAAATATAACATACATACATACATCAATCACAATAACATATATTCTTCAATCAAATAGAACACCGAGCCTTCAAGAAACAATTTTACCGTTAGTTTAAATTCTTTAAAGCTTTTGGAATTTCTTATTGATTGTGGTAGTTTATTGAAAAATAACAAGTATGGAATAGATATGAACATCCAATCGTAGACGTATTGCGGGTCTTAAAGTTATTTGGCTCCTAGTGCTATAGTTGTAGACATCAAAACCTTTTGAGTATATATCAATATTTCTATAACAAAATAGTACACTTTCATAATGGAACAGATTGATGACTGTTAGTATCTTATTTTTCAGAAAATAATTACATGAATCACGATGTTTCAATTTATTTATAGTTCTAACCGTTCGTATT
>JARJEC010035846.1:0-13082 GCA_030264575.1 Tachinus sp. AB-2021 | reverse complement strand
ATCAGTTTTTTTGTTATTTATCGGTATTCTAAAAAAATTAAATACACAAGAAGTTTTTTACTTTCTACTCAAGATTGGTTAAAAATACAGTACAATGATATTTAAAATATTATTGAACTGATTTACTAGTATCACTCAAATATTTTTTTTAATTTCGCGACTTATACACAGAATATTAATAAAATACACGGCAATTTTATATTCTAATTAAAATCTTTGAAGTTGTTTTGTCCATCAACTATTTTTACCAAGTTAAATCATAAATTTCAATAAGAAATGAAATTTGAATTGAGTTAACAATAATTCTCTATGCATTAATATATTTTTGCTTTTTTGATTGAATAATATGCACACTGAATACGAATCAACATTTTATAATAAAGATATTGGCTGGTACAGATCCTTATAAATTTCAAAGATTTGACACATCACAAAGGAATTTAAATATTTGCAATTTCCATTGATATTTTTTAAATCAAGAATTATTTTTAATTTTTGTTTAAAAAAACAGAAGTGTATTACTATTTTATGAATGATTATAAAAATTATATCTAATGTGTTTGGGGTTTGCTTGTGAATTAATTGCTATATATGCATAGCACCATTAAAATTTTATTCATGTGTGTGCTTGTGTGTGGGGGTGCAGCTGATCAAGGCGCCATATGTAAAGATCTACAGCATCATCAAGACGCAGACGATGTCGGCGGATGGGAACGATGAGGTGACATACCTGCACGTCACAAAAATACAATCACACAATATATTCTGTCTTAAAGTCTCTAAATAGCATATATACGAATATACAACCTGTTCTTTCCCTTGGATGTCTAACTATTGCTTGTTCCAATATGTATAATGAACCATTCTCCCTTCCATTCACTAATCCTTGCAACGAACAGGGCACACAGAAGTAGTGGCTTACATATTAATTAGTATGTGCAGTGTTTTAGATGTTCCTCTGTGTTAGAATAGTCTAATGTATATAAAATGAAATACAATCACAATATTATACAATACGTTACATAATTAACTAATCAATTATTAAATAGTGGTTAATATTATTACAGAATTCACTTCAAAGTGGCGTATTATTTTCTTGATTAATGATACTACAATTTTTTTAAAACTTTTTAAAGTTTGGGTTAAATCACCTTAACAAATTAAGTTGAGTACTGAAATGAAGTGAAAAATGAAATTAAAAAAAAAACTATTATTAAATTGATTGATACTTAATACTAATGCGTTTATAATACGAAATATAAAAAACAGCAGCATTAATCACATAATTTGAAAAGATTTATTATTTATGCAATTTTGCTTGATAGATACTATCAACATATAGGGTAATTTATAAACCAATTACAGTGGCTATTTTACAACACGGTATTATAAAAATAAAAATATTTTGGTTACCTTTGAAAATTTTAATCATAATTAAAAACCTGTTGTTAATTTCATATTTGTTTTAAAAAGGAAATCATTTCTATTATTATTCTAAGTAGTTCAATTATTTACTCAAAATATACCAATGATTAGTATCGGCAATATTATAAAAAGCAGTTTTTGAAAGGGACAGTATCATAATGGACACTTGTAATTTCTTTACCAAATCGTTTATAGTTTTTTAATTCAATTGGCTGCTATTTTTAATTTAGCCAATAGATTGCTTGATTTTAACAACTATACAAGATTTAATATAAGAAATTGCAGTGTCACAACTTTATTTGAGGCACGAGCTCAGAAGTGGGGTGTCTCATTAGACATGTTGATCGATGGTGGCGATGGTGCTTAATCAATATAAATCAGTGACTCGAAGCGGAAACGGAACCGTTCCAATTTTTCTGAAGTGCACAACACAACCGTAATTTTAAAAAACGAAATACAAAATTTTGAACCAGTTTTTACTCATTTTGGTTCTTTAAATATTTTATGGTAAGTATTTTTTTTTTAAGAATAAATGTCTAGGGCATATCATAAATAGTAGTTCATAAAATTGTTTTTTGTGAGAAGGAAATACTAATATTATTATGAAATAAATCAATTTGCTGTTTTTAAGCATTCTATATGTAAGAGAAAGTTGGGTAAAAAATAGTAACCTATTTTCTTTGTTATATTATTGAAATAACCTTAGCTTTTTATTTTCTATTCAAAAGAAGTCACTTTTGCTTAAAAAATACTAATATTTTTTTGGTGGTTTTCTTAGTTTCAATTATTGATATATTGAACACTTACGACAAAAGTGACACGACTCAATAAACTAAGTTTTGTCAAAAACTTCAAAAGCAGCTTCTCGAATGTCATAAAAATTGCATGATTTACATTCTCCCCTAGGTGAGAAAAGTGAACTTTCTTACCTCAATTGAGGTGCTTACAGCCTACATTTCTAACCGGTTGTGGAAAAATTATTTTTCTATAGTTTTTTGTTTCCTGGGAAAACGTGATTTTTCGAAATCAACAGTGTGGTGCCCATAAAGTGTTTATGGGCACTTTTTACGTAGAATCCAGTGGCAACGTCAGTATTTTTTTCGACTTTAATTTTTTTATATATTTGATCAACTTTTTTTTTTTTCAAACGGAAGCTATGGTGTGTTATATTTTTATAAAATATAGTATTTTATCCTGATTTCATCGATATATAGTTTATTAGGTTTACTGTTACCTAGAACAGACGATTACTTTTTTTTGAGTAATTTAACTAAAATTTATAGAAATAACGAGTAACTGTTATTAAACTAATATTTTATATAAGTGATTTTTTTTGTTTACATTAATAACATTGTTTCTTACGTATCTCTAGCAAATCTAACAAATTATATATCGTTGAAATCAGGATAAAATTCTACATTTTATAAAAATATAGGGCACTATAGTTTCTGTTTGGAAAAAAAGTGTCTCAAAGTCGGAAAAAAATTACGTGTTTCAATAACTTAACAAATAAAATAAAGAAAATGGCTGATTTTGAAAAATCGCTGTTTTCGTGGAACAAAATTGAGAGAAAATCTTTTTACTAAAATAAACTTTCCCAAAATTAGATCGAGACTGCCTTATCTAGAATATTATGTTCTAACATTTTTAGTTTCAGAGATAGCCTATAGTAACCTCCAAATTTGGCCATCCTGTACATACGTACATACATGCATACTTACATTTTCAGATCATTTATTTTTGCCTAAGATCTAAGAAAGTTTAGTACTCTAAAAAGTGATTTCTGTTTTAATTTCTTAAAATCTTTCAAGAAAATATTTTTTCTTGACATACATTAACTTCAATAGTATTATGTCAGGCAGAGCTGTCACAAATCAATCATTTTATTTTAAAAAAGATAAAATTAATTTTGAAATAAAATGATGTCTAAGTTATTTTTAATTTAAACCATTTTCTTTCAATTTTCAAAGCATCAATAATAACAAAAATCGTATGTGAAAAAACTTATTTTAATTAAATCGTTTTTATTTTATTTAAATGGTATTTAGTTGATTTACATCATTTGATTTGATTCAAATTTCGTCAAAATTGTTTCAAAAAATGATTTAAAATATTTAAACATTAGTACATTTGTCGATATAAATTTAATTAAAGATCCGAGTTTTTTATGCCAGTTTGGATACACTTTGTTTTTTTTATATTTCAATCCTTTTCGAAAGTAATTGAAAAAATCTAAACTTATCAAAAATATTTACTGGCAAGGGATAGCCAGATATGTGTTCAATTTGAATTTTCAATAATATGTAACTACAGATGTTAATTCTTGAATGATATTTTCTTCAATTCTACTTATTTTTGCATAATTATTGTTTAATTTAATCATTTTTTTTTAATTAAATTTGAATACTTATTTTTATTTATTGAAGTAAAGCTTCTATGGGGCTATTTTTTAAGGCCAAATTTAGCGTCACGCGAATCCCATTAATCGATTTTGTATTTTCTGACTTTTTTGCGTCAAGTGAATTATAAATTAAATCGATGAGTGGAATTGAGATGGAGCAACATCTATATAAACAAATCGAATTTAACAAATTAGTTAATAGAATTTATCAGTATTCTGATACATAATCTCATATCAATGCGCGGTGGCGTGGTCCTTGAAAAATATTCTACGATGTTTGGGCTGCCGGGTTCGATTCCCGCAATTTTTTTAAAATTGTAATTAAAGTTTTACTTCTGCTGTGTGGTCCAAGCACACTTTTTATTTTTTTCTTTACTTTTCGAAATGTTATTATTATTTTAATTTGTTTTATCATTTCGTATATTTTTTAATTTTTTTCTTTTGGATTATTTCATTTATTTTTGTTGAGTTTGTTGTTTTTGTTTATTTTTCATTAAATTCTATTATTTTTCGATTTTACTTTGTTTATTTCAGTCA
Organism: Tachinus sp. AB-2021; assembly: GCA_030264575.1. Classification (NCBI taxonomy): domain Eukaryota; kingdom Metazoa; phylum Arthropoda; class Insecta; order Coleoptera; family Staphylinidae; genus Tachinus; species Tachinus sp. AB-2021. The sequence continues at coordinate 8,719 of JARJEC010035846.1, read as the reverse complement.
CTGTGAAAAACCACTCTGTGGCTAAACATATTATCACGTAGTTATTGTTAATTAAATAATTTACTAAATTTTGACAAATAAGTATTCTTTTACGTTATGTTTTACCTGCTGGTTAGTGCAACAAGCATATTATATGATCTTGGAATTCCTAAATACAATAATGATTTCTGCATTTTCCACACCTTTAATCCTTAATAATATTCCGTATCACACACCTGTATCTACGCTTATTTCAATCTATTCTGCTTATTTTTTATTATTTTTGTTTATTTGTTATTTTACGACAAATAAAAAATACAACAAATTTTAATTTTGTTTTAATTTTTATCGTACTGAATAGTTACGTGGTTTGGTTAGGTTAATTATTTTATAGTTTATATACAGGGTGTTACGATAGGTTCTAATAATAAAAAATGTGGAATTAAAATTATATATATATATATAATTGCATTTTAATAAATGATATTACGATGTTATAATTATTAATTAATTACTATGCCATTACTCCATTTTAAAATAAATGTTTCCAAAATTTACTTTGGATGAGAGTCGGACCCACAACTTTTGGAATACATGTCCAATATATAAATGAAGATCCGCTTGTTTAGAAACTTAACTTTTACACCATATTGGATTTTTTAACACAGGGTGATAACATGAATGAATAATTAAAATAATTAAACAAATATTTTACATCAAATTCTGAAGAAAAATTAAAATTTTGCTTGGTTTCCAATTAATTTGAGTGTAAATCTTTTTTTTTAGTCCACAATAGCAATAGCACTTAAACGGAACGAACTGCCCTAATTTTTTTGAACCGAGAACTGGAACCTGCAACCGAACCGTATATTGAAACAAAAAAATTAATATTTATTAACGGACGTAATTGAATAGTTTGAAACATTTTTTAACGGCGCGTTTGTTGCGGCTAAGAGCGCTCTTTTTAATAAAAATTTGGCGAAAGCTTGCCAAGTTAACTGCACTCAAATGTGTTCCCCATAAACTCGTGCTTTAACTTAATCTTCTGTAGGGAAAATTTTTTAAAATGCAATAAGACAAAACCGATAAAAAACATTTGTTCGATTCGGAAAAACGCTTTTTTGTTTTTCAATATGCGGTTCGATTCCGATTTGCGATTAATAAAATAACGGGATACCTACCAATAATGATTAAGGATTTTTAACTTCGCACTAAAAAAATGTAGGAATTTTGTAATCTTGTGTTTTTCCAAATATCTGAAATTCAGTGCTGCGCACTAAAAATAACTAGATTTTTGTTTTTATCCCACAGACGTTCGTGTTTTGACAGGTGAATTTATGAGGTGAATGTTTATAGGTTAAACAAGAATTTCAATTTGTTTACACAAGCCCAAGATGCATTTATTTTAATTGCATATTATTATAGTGGACCATTAATTTATTTGTTTTAAAATTGAATGTGCAATAAATGTTTTAGTTGTTTTTTAATAATATATATGCTGGTATTAATTTATGTTTGTTCCAACTATGAAAAAAACTCATCTAGTGGATTTTCATTTTTACGTATTACCACAGGTGCATACTTGGTTGTCTATTAATCAATCCTTAATCATTGTTGCTATGTAGTGCAATTTGTGTTCCGGTTTACAAAATAATGTTTAATTATATAAAATTTGTTTACCATGGAAAATATTTTAATATTATATCAGAGTGTCAATGATTGGGAATTGATTAATAATAGGCAAACAAATGTGCACTCATGATACTACAGAAAAATTAAAAAGTACAAATAAAAACATTTGCATCAGGAAGTGCTTCAAAGTTTTCCGTGGTTGCAATAAATTGAACCAAACATTTTCTTGTAATATTGAGTAACATTGCTACAAGATTATTTCTCATAAGATAAAAATCATAATTTAATTAACATAACCTTCAAAATATTTAACTTCAAAACATCACGAAAATCTATGGAAGAAATCATTAACCTGTTTATTGTATGTGTACTGTGTGCAATACTGAATTGACCACCTGAAGAAACGAAAACATTGTACAATCTTATATTTTTAGGCGAGAATTTAACAATTTTCCATCATTGTTAATTGTCATGTTATTGATCAAAGTCGAAGCCAAGTCTTTTTTTGGATTTTTATGGCGCACGTATCGAAAGAAATTGCCACATGATTATAAAATGAAATTTTAATTATTATTTTGTTGATTCACATTTTATATTAATTAAAAAATGATGTAATATTTTTAAAATTTTTTATCATTTATACTTATCGGAAAAATCACTGGAAACAAACCAACTTAATTTTTTTTATACCATTATATTAATATTTCAATTCGGAAATGAAAAAAATATTGATGAAGTCATTTTATCGTCATAATAATCGATTAACTTGTTTTGATCACGTCAAAATTTATTAATTGGTATGTTTTTGCATATTTTACACACAACTGGTATTCTGGCTATGATTTTAACTTATTTTTGATTTCAATAAATAAAAAAAACAAACAATAGTTGTTTAAATTAATATTCAAATGCATGCTCTTGACAGATTTGTTTGTTTTCATCTATAATGGCTATATCTAAAAAGTACGCGTGCCATATATCCGCAATCAAATTTGCTGTATTATTATTTTTATTTATACTACCTACGTTTAGAATAACATATTTGATTGAAGTGATAAATCATAGATATTATATAGTTTGACATGTTATCACTCGATAGTAGAAAGGGTTTGTTGAATAACATACTATTTAATTATCGGTTAAAAAAATTATCCAGTAATTTAAATTTGATATAACCAATAGAAATAAAGATACACGAAAAACCACGAAGTTTGTTAATCGTGGTGCATGCGTGTAAAAATGTTTGTTGTTTTGTCTGCTAAAATTGGCGGATTATTAAGAGAAACACGTTCTCGCCATCCAATATAAATTATTCTATTATGTCATTATAATAATTTGCAATATAAATGCTTAACTTGCATAGTTGATTATCTATTAACATTGCCAAAATATTATATTTATTGCATTTGTAACTTGCTTTGTTTATTAACAGGCATCAATAGATGAAAAACAAGTTATAAATGTATTTCAATTACATTTAAATGCAAATAGTCGTAAAGGAGTTGCTTAAAATTTAGGCACAACTAATTGTTATTCTTCATTAAACGGACTGCACGTAAATGATGCATTAGGATTCTCCTTGGAAGTTTCAGAATTAACATTTTATTTTGGATTTATTTATCATGTGATATAATTGATAATTTATTTATGGCTATAAAAGGGTAAAATAGCAGCAGAAGGTTATTTTAATTAAATTTGAACTAATACAACATTTCAATTATTTAATTTTTGCAAAAACTTAAATAAAAGTAAAAACAAAACAATTATATTAGTAAACATTAGTAAATAAACATGTACTTCCTAAATAAATGTCATTGTATATGCATGTATAGTTCAATATCATTGAACTTTTAATTTTAGTCAAGTTGTCAACAAAACTTGAATGGACATTTTGCGCATTAATCCAAATGCAAATACAATTGTATGTATGTACATACATTGTACATGGTTAATTATTTTTGTAATAAAGAGATGTCCATTGAAAGGCCAATGGGGCGCACCTGTAAAATATATAAATATATAACAAACAAGTGACCCATTGAATTTACAACCGTTCGCGCTGAACTTATGCAACCGCAAACCTGTTTCATCTCGGCTATACATCGAGCACAAAATATCTTCAAGTCAATTTTATTTTATATTGATTAAAAGAATGTCGCGGCGGTCGGAACGCTCTCGTAGATATAAATAATTATTAAACACAATATGAAGAGATTGAACAGGTGGCAGTTTCTTAAGGTATTTAATAGCTTATTCTTTGCTTGGAGGAAGGTTGATTGTATAATTATTGTTGCGGTTTTTTTTAAATTTTTTTAAAACGGAATGGGAGGAAGTGTCGCGGCTTGTTTTTGTGTGGAATTGTTACGTTCTAATAAATAGATTGTGCTGAATGGATACAGTTTAAACGCGTGTATTATTATTTTACATTTACAAACAATTAAATGAAAAAATATACAGGTATTTATCTAAATATATCAACTTCAAGAAAAGTTTGGATCGTGTTTAGCTACGTTTGAATAATTACATGCGATTATAATAACTAATGTACGACGATCATAACAAAATTTCTTCTTTAGTTAATAACAAAAATTATAGTAAGCTGCAATTATTAAAGATATACTATTTTCATATTCAATTCTATTGTAAAGAAGACAATGTAATTGTTATTGCAAAACACTAAGTTAGTTATTACTTTATTTACAAAAATCACTAGATGGTATTATTAAAATTAATAGAATGGATTTTTATTAAATACCGAAGTTTATATGCATGCAATAAATGCTTTGTGTGTGAAATATTTTTTTTTAAATATTGTTTACAGTACATTTAAGTAGTGGAAATCCGAAAAATCACCATATATAAAATTAGTCTTCTAACACATTAGCTGTTTATTATTTTTAAAATAAAGTTTTTATTGAAAAAAAAAACGTAAACATATTCCGCGTGAGTCGTTTGTGGAATGTTTATTTATCATTTACATTTTGCATATTTCTTTTTTTTTTCTCTAATATTATCTTATTAATGCTATTAGTATTATTATTTATATTGCGAAATACTTTTCTTCCTGATTAACAACATTCTTTTGAGATCAAGAATTGTGGGCTACTAAGGAATTTCTGCTAAAAATGTAACGCTTCATTTGCATATAGCGGAATTAATAAATTCAAATCACTGCTTAAAGTGTTCCGATAAGATCGTGGTTATGCAAATATTTTTTTTATTAAAAAAGATTTGTAAATTAGAATTTTATCCCACTATGAAAAAGTAAACTCAAAATATGCACTCTATGTATGTGTATGTATGCATGTATGTATGTATGTATAAAATACTTACAATGTAGTATGTAATATGTTTATTTAAATAAATATCGGATACCGATGTGCAATATGCTATAAAAATCAAACATTTTCAGAAACACTAGAATTTTCTTAGGGATGAATGTGAATCAACTAGTATCATCAGGAAGGAAATGATCAAAATGCAGAAAACGTGTTTAAAATTAAAACAAAAATGCATTTTAACTAAAATTAATTAATTAAAGTATGTAAAATCGTAAAACCAAATTTATCTATTCAGACCTATTCTGTTTTAGTTTAAACAGAATAGGTCCGAATAGATAAATTTGGTTCTCTTAAACTTTAGATGTTATGGCGCACCAAACATTAAGAAAAAATTATATGCAGCAATCGAAAGCTTTTTAAAAATTTTAATTATTTTATATATACTTCAACTTAATTGAATTAATTATAAGCGAATTAATAATAATAGTTAATTAAGATTAACATCTACCAATTAATATTATATTAATTTTTTTATATTAAAAAAAATGTCATGACATATAACTACCTGAACATAGCAATAGAAATTTATAAATACGTTATAATTCGATTAATTATTATATATTTTTAATCATTTTTGATGAAAATGGTTTACTACCTTCCAGATAGTAAAACTCCCCGTCTATGTCATGTTCCCAACTATGAAAACAAGAGGACAAACAAAATTTTATTTTTGTATTATTTTAACTTAAGAACTATTAACAGAATAGTTATTTATGTGTTAGGTGCATAAAAAATAGATTATAGCGTGAGGAAATGTTTAAAGCTCGATGCGAAAAAGACGACTTTAAAATTTCTGTGCGCTATAATCTATTTTGTGCTAGCGGGACATACAAGGTTTTTTTTTATTTGATTGAATTATTGATTATAACTAATTTGATTTAAATTTAAATAAATTACATGATGTATATAAACATACATAACCGGTCACATTTAGGTTAGTACAGTTGTGTTGGAGTGGGTGGAGAGCTGAAGTCCGAATTTTCTATACAATTTGAATGTTGTAATTTTTTAAAGTCCCACTCATTTATTACTTCTTCAATTTGTGTTTTATGTACTCTGCAGTTTTAGTAAATAATTGTGGTGTTTTTTATGCAATGTCGCATTCAAGTTCTTAAGGTTGTGATTTCCAAAACTTACTTGATTATGTAATATTCTTATTGGGTTGTGCTGGCGCTTAGAGGTTTGTGTAGGGAAATTAAGATGTTCATTCATATAGTACTTATCCAACTTTTTAAAATTTATCCATAAAATGAAGCTAACTACAAACGTTCGAAACGGCGTTGCTGTTTTTTACTTATTTTCACCTTATAAAATAATGAATTCACGCAAAACAAATTAATTACAAACGAAAGAATAAATATTGTTGCTACTAATTATAAAATGGTTCTAATATAACGCTAAATTTTTTTTAAGTTTTTGACATATTTGACAGTTTTTGTTCCGCCACATTTAAACTATGTCTACACTTTGTTATGCGACTAAATTAAAACCATTTTATGTTCAGTAGCATACTTGCAATTTGTTACGGCTGAATCCATTGTTTTATAACATTAAAAACACGGTACAAACAAAAACCCAGTTTCAAACGTTTACAGTTGCGTTAATTTTGTGGATGAATTTTGAACAGTGGCATAAGTACTTTAAAATTCAACATTTTAATTTCCTTACATAAAACACGCGCCAGCCTATAAGAATTTTACATAAATCATGTGCGTTTTGAAAATCGTAACCTTAATTGTGCTTTATTGACATTCTCCGTTATTGTAGTTCTTTTTGGATGGATCTTCTGCCGAGACTAGAAAAATCTCGATTTATTTTTTATCCAAGATCGATCAAGACGAGATCAAAGGAGATTTTGACTAGATCTCGCATTTAAAAAAATGTATAAATAAAATTATTATGTTAACAGAATTTTATTTAATAAATATGTATATAATATAACAATTATGTCCAAAATATATTTTTTTTATAATCTTGTCACGATTTTGTCGAGATTCAAGATCGAGATCGAGATTGATATGTCGAGAATCTCGGCGAGATTATTTTTTTATAATCTCGTCGAGACGAGATTGAAATTTGATTAATCTCGTCTCGTCTCGACAGAAGCTCTACTTTTGGCATATAGTCAGTTAATGGAATCCCCTCAGCGTCCGAGAAAACTGTGGTCATTCTTGTTCCCGCAGAAAATCGAGCATTCTTGGGTTATCCTTTGCATGAACCCTTGTTGTGTGGGAGAGACCCAGTGGTGTACCCAGGTCTCATGACTAGTTACAATTTTATAGAAATAGTCTTTATCTTGGGATAAAGCAGTCAAGTTTTCCTCGAACTTTTGTCGTCTACACAGTTTTTGTTCTGGACTGAACAGCTTGGAAGTCCATCACGTAGCTCATTCCCAAATCTTCATGTAGAATTTTTAAAATACTCGTTTCTGATATTTCTACTTTTCTAGCAAATATTCAGCTTTTTTGATAATTTTGTTATTTTGTGCTTCGAAGTGTCTTCAGCACTTTGGATCATTATGAATGGATGTTTTGTCCCATTTGAACTATTTGTACCAATATTTGACTTGATATTGTGCACACACTGCCACCTTTCTTTCATGGATATTTTTTGGGCTACTGTTTTCTTTTGATTGCAATTTTATGACGCTTCTGTGTTGAAGTTGCAAATCACTCGTTTTCACATCTTTAAACTGGCATAAAAATTGCAAATAAGAAGCGATTTTAACCAAACTTGTTAGTGACTATAAAATGTCACAGCATATTGTTTTCATAGCTAGGTACATAAATACTTCCTTTGTACTTTACAGCCTACCGGATCTCTTCTGCAATTAATTCACAAAATAAATTAACATAATTTTTAAATTTCGGGTGTTTTTTGACAAATTTTGTTGAATAAGAAGTTGCGGACATTTAATCAAAAAATGTAGTTGTGATCAAAGTTTTACTTCTGTGTGGTCCAAGCACACTCACATTTTTAAAATTATTTTAGTTAATTAATTTTAATTCCAATGCAGATATTATTTGCTTAATTTAAATACGTAATGTTCACATTTTTTTTGTCGATGGCATAAATTTTGTTAATTCACATACATGAATAAGAAATTTATACAGTGCCTTCAAAAAGTAATTTATAAATGTTGTGACATTTTTAACTGTTATTGAAAATATTTTTTACGCATATTTGTGCTAATATTAAGATAAATTAATCAAGTTTTTTTTGTGGGAAATGATACAATAAACATCTCATTTTAAAAATAATGAATAAATTTGGTAAAACTTTTAACAATTTATTTTTTGAAAATCGTTTAGAGTTGTTGAGTGATTCCGATAAAATAAAATACTTTATGCTTTATTATTTTTTTTAGTTTATTATTTCAAAGCAACAACGTCATTGATATATTTTTTATTAATTGTTATTCTCACTTATTGTATCAATATATTTAAAAGATGAGCACAATCAAATTTTAAAAAAATATCAGTGGTGTCACAAACAAAAAATTAAAACTATCTTAAAAAGTGGCGTTTAATTTACATCATTTGACATATTGTCCGAGCGTTTTTCGAAAATTAATTAATAATAATGTAACTAAATTTATTCATTGCTTCTTGAATCGTAGGTTTAATGTATTTTCTTTTAAAAAAGAATAATAATGCAACCTACCTTACTTTTTGCATAATATACGTGATAACGAGCTTTCAAAATCCTTCTGACGATTTCAAAAATATAATTTATTAAAATTGTTTTAAGAATTTATTCGTTACTTT
>JARJEC010035827.1:0-16730 GCA_030264575.1 Tachinus sp. AB-2021 | reverse complement strand
TTTTAATTAATTAAAATGTGAACATAGTTTATTATAAAGTCAGTGAGTGGTTATGTTCCCTTCACGTAAACAATATATAATACTAGACTGCTAGAGTACCAATACCCACCAAAACCAATCTGCTATAAAATCAAAATATTTAATATAAAGTTTAAAATCAATTAATTAATTTCACGTTGCTACAAGCGGCAATAATGCAGATTGTTGTTTCACTCTTCATAAAAACTCATCGGTGCACCTAAGTGATTTCCGCATCGCATTGAAACAAGAAATAAAAGGAATAATTAATTTACGTGTTTAGCCAACGCATTATATATTTTACTATAATAATCCTTCGTTTAACAGAATAAAATGAAATATTGCCGTTATCGTTCTTTTGCATCAACTTTAATATTTAATTGACACGATACTGATTGCTAACGCATTAATGTAGCCTTACATATTCTACAAACAATTTAAGTAAATTAAACAATCAATAATTTCATACGTGCATTTAAATGATTAGACAGCTGACATTTCTCTATTAATATAAATGAGTAGTAATAATTTTGTATTGGTCGAGGCATATCTGATGCAACTTCAATTATCGACTATACCCTGATAGCAGTCGAGCTCGTGTGTGTACATAGAATTCAAACTGAACTCTCGACGTGTAATTACAGGGATATTGGTATTACGGCATATATGAAGATGCACTTGCGAATGGCGTGCTCTAAGATACATAGTAATTATGAGATACGTGATGATGTGCCGTCTAATTAAGATCTATTGTTCTTTGCAGCCACCGCTATCGATTCAGCACACAATTTCTAGTTATGTTTGTGCGTAGATGTTAGTGCTCGATACATACACACCATTGGTTTATGGGTGCTTCATCGATGACTATGCGAATTGCTCGATTCATCTATTCATATTGTGGTTGCGTCACGCTTAAATAACTTTTCATTTTACAGTAGCTCAGTTTGCTGACCTTGTACATTGCATTGAGCATTTGAAAAAATATTGAAAATTAAATTATAATCTAATTGAAGTTTACTACCAATAAGCAACTTATTGGAAATTTTACTTCTTCACCCACATCTGATGCAAACATAATTGAATATCGTCAATCAAAAGTTTTAATAATAAAACGTTACATTTGAGAAAACAAAATATAGTAGAATTTTTAATAAAAATCTGTATATCTGTATAAAAATTAATTAACACGATTTAACAATAACTTATGGAAATAATTCCCTGTTTCAAACAAATTATAATATATTGATCGGTGAGTCATGTATTTTAATTTTTGCTAATAATATAATTGATATATATGTTTCTTTGTAATTTTATATGTTTTGACCATGTTAGTATTGCTGATGATGGATGGAGTGACCATCCAAAACAAAGAATAAAAATTAATGCAAACTTTCGATTTTTAATTAACCACCCTTGTCCTGAAAAGCCGTCCCAAAAAGAAAAATCATAAAACGAATTCATAATTTTGAGAACGATTTTAATATAAATTACAAATAAAAATATATATTTGTTGTTGACTTAAAAAAAGAACCCCAAAGAGAATTAAACAAAAAGATTGATTTGTCCTTATATTTTTTTAATATTATCATTTTCTCAAAACTTAAATAAAATTGAAAAAAGTAATTTTTCATTATTTGAAAACTTCCTGTATATTTGAGAGGTGATTTGGACAAAAAAATATTATATTTTCTTTAATTCTTCTAAGAAAATCTAAATAGCCAAAAAATTAATTTGGTAATGCTTGAGAAAAGTTCAAATACGTTTATTATAATTTTACGAGTTTTGATATGGGACGATGTCTCGATGAACGTCTACACTACAGCGCGTTTCAAAATAACGACCCGCCCAGGAAGACTTGACGTAGATCACTTTTTCGGTATAGTTGGTGTAGTATACATTTTTGATTCAAGTTTCAAAGAAAAATATAATAATAGTTAATAAAAAAAAATACTCTTGTGCATTCAGCAACCCTTCTGGGCATGCTAAAAATCATATGCATCTTGGAGCAGCTCGTCTCTGACTATCTGAATTGCTCCAATCCAAGCTGTTGCAATTGCTCGTCTTGGTTCTGATAGATATCAAATTAAATAAGGTAGATAACAATAAACTCTTGGATTATTTGTAGAGTTAATGTTAATCTAAAAAATTATATCTACGAGTTGTTTCACCTTAGCCACGTGGGCATCAAAGGCAACGAGTTGGCCGGTGCAACTGCCCGTCAGGCGGCTAGCGCGAATCATACAGATTTCGTTCTCATAAGACCCGATATTCTTAAATTCAAAATCACAAAAGTCTTCGAGAATTGGCTTCGAGAGTAAGTTAAAAAACATAAAGTTCACTGCGACACCTTGTAATCGTCGGTAGATCTTACCAAGAGAAAGGAAGTCACTTTGTGTCGTTTGCCCATGACTTCCTCGCATCTTCGAACGAAGATGGGGTTTATTAATATTTAAAGCAAAAGCACTGCCAATAACCTTAGCTGCAAAAAAATTACGATAATCTATCAAAATTGTACACCAGTTATGATATATTATCTGGTCCATAAATGGTATGTGGATGCCATTAATGCAATCAACGGTGGCTCTAAGATAAACTAACTTGCAGTCCCAACTAGCATTTGGATACCATGGAGTTTATATCTATGCGACAATGAGATCTATTATATTGTTGCGATTAGAACATTGCACAGCTTTAGTCAAGATTCTATCAAAAATGTTTTTCGTGTTTCGGATATATTTGCACAATTATTTCAATTGCAAGATCCTCAAGAATATAACGTTGCTAGTAACACATTACAGTTATTTAAACACGACCCAAACATCGTCATAAAAACTGTCTTTAAAATAATCAATAACAAAAATTATTAGAGAAAAATGTCGTTTCTTGGGCGATTGAATTGAAATTATGTCAAATTCTACGAATAAAGTCAATAATTAAGCAGATCGACTAGTTGTTTGCATGAAATATGCTATACCATACTTTCCCAGTACTAAAATCTACTATATTCTTTACATCGTCTTGGAATACAGAACCCCGTCTAAGCAACAGTGAAGTCAAAGGATTCCGTGCTAGGCTTATGTATTTATTTCTTTAAAGGTAAGCAAGGTTGCATAAACATTTTAAATTTCTCTTTTAAAAAATTTACAGGACTTAACAGTTGATTTATTATATCTACCACTTACATATACAAGCAATATTATATTATCATTCAAAGTAGCCAGAAAAAAAACTGTCCAGGCAGTCGCACATTCTCCCAAAAATCCTTAATTGGTTCAAAAAGGCACGCACCAATTCTATAGCAAGATAATAGATCTTTATATAATAAACAAAATCATAATAAGAAAATTAATTTAAGTGAAAAAAGAAGTTATACACCTCCAATTATGAATCCAAGGTTTAGAACAGGACGTGGTGCTCCTCGGAAGATATAGAGTAAATGACAGGGTAGATATCGAAACTGACATGCAGATAAAGGGGGTTTGTTACAGGGAAGAGGGAAACGGGCACATCTGTGAAATAAAAATTGACTTGTTTTAAAGTTTTTTATTTTGTCCGAATTTTGGGAAATATCCAGAAAAGATGCCTTTGAAAAAACATCCTGTATATTATGATTCAATAAGATACTATTTTTATTACATATTTCTATACAATTTTCAAGTATGTCGTTCATTAAAAATTTATTTTCAAACCATTAATAAAATATTTATAAGATTAAAGACTCGTAGCTAGGAGGCGAATACCATTAAAATTTAATAGAAAATAAAACTATTGACATTTTATACCCTATTTATTGGCACTCAAGTAGTACTACCATTAAAAGCCAACAGCATTTCATGTTGATTATTTTGGTTACCACTCGAATTTCCAGGTAGAAGTCGACAATACTCGATTTTAAAACGATCGCATTTGTATTATTGTTTTCATAACCGAGGGGGACAACATGATTGAATATTCGCCCACGTTGCACTCAAGTACCGAGCACCACAGACCAAACAAATAGCAATAATGCCCGTAATAAATGCATATGCATTTAAATCAATTTGCGGTTTTGCTTTTATATTGATTATTTGCCAAACCTCTTTTAAAATATGCATCGGCGCGAAAATGCTGCATAAATATCACGCTCCACCGTGAAATATGATAAAGATAATATAAATTGATTAATTCAAAGTAGTTTGCATCGGATTGGATAGAAACCTAATCATTCGATAATTAAATTTAAGTTGGCGGCTGCAACTTTAGCGTGGAAAATATATGAAAGAGTTATATATATATATATACACATATAGCGCACGTTAACATCAGCAATAACATATTGATGGAGCAGTAAAACATTAAAAGCGATAATAAAATGGCGCATTTAACAAGCGGCGCGATAAAACCCCCGTCAGAAACGTTTCAAATATAATGCCAATGCGGTGTATTTATATTTTTATAGAATGGAACGCAAATCAATACCACATAATACAACATTCTATGTGCATCATCCGTTCAGGTTATATGGTTAGATGTGTATCTGCGAGAGATGCACGGCCTCCTCTTCTTCTACACCCCCGCTCGTTCACGGACTTAGACGTTAAATTTATCGCCGTATTTATACGGAACCCATATTTCTGCTGAATAACAAATAATCCTTGCAATTTTTGTTACATTACTGCTGGATATAAACGGGTTTTTCTCACATTTTCTTATTTTATGTGAATATGGGGTTATAAATCATTTATAGTAACCAATTTTGTATGAAGAATCATTGCATATTCATATATCTTCTTATTTTTGATACATTGTTGATAACTTAAAAGATATTTTATCTAGAGGCGTGCTGCATTGAACAGCGACGCAATATTTTGTGAGAAACAACTGTTCAAAATATATTGCATCATAAATGTTCTAAAATATTTTGTTAATGTTGAGTGAACTTAATTTAAACTAAATATTTATAATACATTGCATACTTCCAAAACGTCTTTTTTAGTTTGACGAATATAATAAAGAAAAATATGTTTCATATAAAACTTGTAGGCAATAGTAGGCATTACAAGTTTTGTTTCAAGATATTTCATAACTAATATAGAAAAGTAGATAGAAAATATTGAAAACCTCACCCCCCTAAAAAACGCCGCTTTTTCTTGGAAAATTATAAAAAAGATTCAAACAAAAGTTGGTGGATTTTCAAAAACCTAAAAATTTTAGAAAAATGAATTTTGTAAACATAAGATACTTTTTGAGCCAGGTTAACTGGCCTATAATTATGAAATAGTTACATATTTTATTTGTATTATTATTATTAGTTAATGGTTATATTTTGTCTATTTCAATATATTGGTTTCAACATTATATTGTGTGCACAACAACAAACTAATTGAAATTCAATTTCAGACTTTAATTTTAAATGAAATTTAACACAAAACTGTTTATTGAAAATTAATTAATAACCTTCGAATGGAAAATCTGCAAAATCGTGGGTCAACAACCAAACGAGGCCCGTATAAAAAGGCGCTCTGTCAAGTGGAATAAACACTTTCATTCTTAACGCAAGTATTTGGCACGTCTGAACCGCGATTCGTTTGGTGCATACCGAAAAGCCACGCATTCAAAGTGGCTCCGCATTTCCCCTCCGGTTAATCCGTTACTGCCCAAAGCGTAATAATCGGACAAAGTAATTTTGCGTGTATAAAATGCGAACCGTTTGCGGTCGGCCTCTTTGAAACACGATACCGCGTCACAATCTATAATTTTTAATTAAGAAAACAATTATCCTGTAATCGGTAATTTCAAGCAAAAATTACACCCAACTGCCGGCACATAATTATTTTTTGTATATGAGGAGTTAAAAATACATATTGTTTAGCGTCGCAATCAATACTGGGCGTTAATTATTGCACATTATAATTGAATAGCTGATGTTTAAAAATGCGTGCATGCAATTTACTGGAAATTATATTTATTTTGTGTAATGCAAATTGCAAAATGTGGTAATTAATATATAGTAACACTAATAATGGGTTTCATTTAATTTATTTTACATAATCACAGGTCCTGTGTTTTTCTATTGTAATCATTCACAACTATTAAGAATTACTAAATAATTACTACGCCATTACTCCATTTGAAATAAATGTTTTAATTAAAAAAATCACCTCGGATGGGGATCGAACCCATAATCTTTGAATTTTATGTCGACTGCTCTACCAATTGAGCTACGGCGGTATCTCAATTGGCATTGGTTTTATGTTCTACAGCCACGTCAAATCAGTTTTCTTAAACTGGTGTAATGGCGTTGTAATTATTTAATAATTATAATATTCTAATTTCAACTTAAGCTCAATTTAAAAATTTAAATTGTAAATGATTGTTATTTACAATCTTAATACAACTATTTATTTTCATATCAATGTAAACGTCCGAACTTCTATAGGGGCAATTTTTTTCAAGCCTAATTTATCGTCACGCGAATCTATCTCAATTCCATTCATCGATTTTACGTCTTTCGCCTCAAATGCATTAAAAATTAAACTTGGTGCAAACGAGAAATAAGATATAAAATCGATGATTGGAATTGAGATAGAGCAACACCAATATAAATAAATGGAATTTATAGTTTCAGATCCATTACCCCATATCAATGAACGGTGGCGTAGCGCTTGAGAGATTAGTTCCGGGTTCGATTCCCGCGATTTATAATTTTTTTATAAAAATTTAATCAAAAGCTTTACTTCTGCTGTGTGGACCAAGCATACTTACATTTTTTATATTAACTTTATAGTAAAGTTTTATTTTTTTTAAATTCTACTATTCCATTATTCCAAACTGTCTAGGTTCCTGCGCATATTTAAAAAAATATATTCTTTGCCGTTGATTGGCACTTATTCCATTGGTTGTACGCATTTGATTAAATTTTGCAACTTTCAACTTTCCTTTCTTTTACATCTGCAGGAATATGAATCTTAAATGTTATTAATTTACTTAACAGCATTCAAGTAGCGCCCAAAATTGCAATCGATAGTTCCAACATTCTCAAGTTATTTAACATATTTAATTCAAATTCGAACTGCATTTACATAAAGCAAGTCTGATTCAATCAGTCAACAAATTTTAATAATACTTATTTATGCGTTGATTTTGACGTCCTTTGATTGGAGATTGGACAAAATTGTATAATCAGTTTAAAGTAAATTGATAGTACTGAAAGGCTACTTCCATTTTACAGCAATAACTCGAACAATCCAACGCCATAAACTGTATTCTTTTTTAAGGCAATTATATTCACATATCACAATTCATTTTATCTCTACTAATTCGTCTCTTATTTCTAGTTTGCTGATTGTTAGCAGAATTTTAAATAGTGACCACTAATTTAGCACCTACCACATTAAAGACAATTTCCGCTGGGTTCTTTCACAAGTCTTATTAAAATTTCATATTGACAGCTTTGGCTTCAAATAAACTCTTTTATCCAAGGTTTCCTCACGTGGTTTACAAATTTATCCTCAAAATTTTCATTGCAGAGATTGCATTTTTGGAATTATTTACCTCAACACAAATTTTAAGAACTCGGTCTAGTTTTGACGCACCTGCAACAATTTTGGCTGCAGAAAAACTCCAAGTAGTTCTACAAAATTTAGATTTTTATACAAAATGATGGCATTACATTAGTACTATCACAAATCCAAAAAGGTTATATCAACATGATATGCTGTATATTCATTTAATATAAAGTAAACAGATTTGAACATTAATGAAGCGAGACACCATTTGTTAAAACAAAATTTGGTCTAGAGGACCAAAAATGTATTATCATAAAACTTTGTGTCTGTAATGTACATTATGTATATTCAAAACATACAGTTCACATGTTTATTTATGTCTCTATCCTGTGGTTCGTTGCTGCAACTGCCGCCAGGGTTTCCAGAATTCCCCAATTTATCGCAATTTTGGCAATGCAAAAAAAGATTTTGCGCTAAAATGCTTGATCCGACAATTAGAGATTGTTTTGGCAATATAAATTGGTTAACTGTTGGCGGTTAAAAACCACAATAATAATGTTCTAGTTTACTATACCCATAGCCGTTACTGTAGCCATACCTGCCTGAACTGCTAATGTATATAAATTATTTGTGCTTATCCCATCCACTAGCTAATCGCTGGTCTAGCTATCTTACTCACTCGACATAAATCACATGATTCAAAACTCGCGTTTATCTGTCTCATTCATCGTGCCGTCTCCTTAATTTGCCTGATTCTATCCCAACCACGCCATGCCAAAAGACAGCTTTTAAAAAAGTCGACAAAAATTAAAACTATTCCGCCAAAACTAGAACGTCTGGTCACCGTACACATTGGTGTCCCAGTTTTAGTTTAAAGTGAGGTGCTATATAAACGATTACCTTTAAAATTCCAATAGTACTGTCCAAACTACTTTAGCATATCTATAAATTCGGAGTTTGCTCTATAATCAAATTCCAGCCTAAAAAGTAAAAGTTATTTAATCGATAATTAAACTTTTTTCTAATTTTATGGTCACCTTAGATTAGGTTAGAAATAATGTGGAAAACAAAATCCGGGAAAAAATCAGCTCAAAACTCACGATAAAATACTTAGGGTTTTCTTCAGCACAAACGACAACCAAAATCGGCCGCAGTTTGCCTCAAGCTAACAACAGTTCAAACGAGAGTAGTACGGTAAGTAGTTTAGTTTAGTAGCAAGTAATACGAGTAGTTTAGTAACATACGTGTGCAAACAGACCAATTTAGTAGAGTGCCTAGAAATAGTTATATAAATTGGATGGAAAGGAAAGTAATAGTAATATTTACCAACCGATGGGGGTACCCCGACGGCAATCAATCTGCCTTACTTTAAAAAATAGATTAACTTCCGCTGCATTGTTTAATGTAATACGATCTTTGTTTATGCACTTTTAAAAATTTAGAAAATTTTACTAACTCATTCACCAGCATATAACAAAACACAATGAAACAATCTATATAAAATTTTGTCGTCTCAATATTGCAAAAAACTTCGCTGACGTGCTAAGTCCCTCATTATTTAATAACCTCCCCAAATATATAAAAGAAATTACTAATTTATTTGCATTTAAGAACAAATTAAAAAAGGCTTTTACGATAAAAAAATGTACTACAATATAAATGAATTTGTGAGTTAAGGATATTAATATGATGTAAAAATATAAATTATTATTATTGTTATTATTATTATTATTATTATTATTATATAGTTCAAGACTGTTTAATATTTACCTCCCAAATTAATTAGAATATTATTTGACAAATTAATTAATATCTGCAAGTGTTTGATGTATAACCAAACCAATGTACACAAATGGTTACCTAGAAAGGTAAGTAATCTATTTACCTTCCGTCGCGTTGTCATTAACAACTGGTAAAGTTAACTTTATTCATTCATTTCATAGAAACAATGGCGTAAAACGATACTTACAATAGTAAAAGGAGGAAAATCTATTAATAAATCGTTTGGTGCTGTGAAGTGCTGTACTCTCTACTATACCAAAGTAGTCCAAAAAGGGCTTACGGGTAGCTGTTACCACGACAACTCTTCAAAAATTGTAAAAATTAACCCAGCTATGGCTGGGTTGATACTAACCTAACTAAGGAGAAAACGGTGTCCTATCTAATACGGAGAAAAAATAATGACATAAAGAAAAGATCTATTGATAATGAACAAATAATGGAGTAAAATTACGAAAAAGCCAGATTATAAACCTTAGAATGGATTAATAGAGTCTACAGGTAAACAAACTACTACAGTTCAACTTTTATTTCAAAACCTGTGCGTTGTCAGATTTTCAAATGGAGGCAGTAGAATCGCGCGCCTAACGCTACAATCGTGTGCATGTATACATTCGCACACACAAACGTCTATTATTATCATTATAAAGCAAAGCGCTCTGCCGGCTGTGTCGCGGACGGATGCTTTGTCTTCCGTGTGTGAATGTAAAATTTAACAAAATAATTTGTTTCGCAATATACCCGTTGCCCTTTCTCTTATTTTACGAGCTACGCAAAAAATATATAGTAGACCTCATCAAAGTTCTGAAAATCTGTATATCATGCATATCTTCAGGAAAAATTAAACATTTGGTAGCTACCTCAAAAGATTTAAGTTCCAATCTTCAAAGAACGTATACCTATATAGTGTAGAGACACCTTTTCCAATTCAACATTCGAATGCACAGTCCTTAATAATATCAAAGAGAAAACAGCAACAAAGGTAGACAAGCGCATAACAATAGACAATTGCAACGTTTGCTCAAAAGTCAAATCAACTGACGAGAACGTAAATGATCACTAATATCGTTAAAAAAAAGAGAAATGGAAAGGAACAGCAAAGAATAAAAAGAAAGACAGACACAATATAAGACTACCGGTAACACAGCAATGCAAGATGCCGTTAAGTGAACAAAGAAGAAAAGTAAGCTTAGTCAAGTAGGGCAATTCTGGATGTAACTTCACATACAGTTCGTCAGAAATCAACTGAAGTGTGGCTTCTTTTACTCTCCCATCTCTGTGTGGAGGATGCGTCGTCTTCGCCTTGTATGCATTCAGTGAATATACATGTTAATATTATATGTTATATTGTCAATTTTCTCTTTTTGATTAAGCTGCGCAAAGACATTAGTAGACCTCACATTATTCTGGATCAATTGTACATCTGTCGGAGAAGTGTAAATGTATTCTACGCACAAAAAAAAGTTGGGTTTGATTAAAAAAAGTTTCGGATAGGTTTGGTAAAACAACCATATTACGAATAAGTTATCGATACTATACTAATTTATTTGACTATTATCATTTAATATAACTAGAACCCGACAAATATATGACAACTTGTAGCCGATTAGATTTTCAATGTTGTGGTAAACGATTCTTAAAAACCAATCGTTTCTAGGTTGAGTTTCCATGCTGATATTAACACGTGCAACCGGCCTCCGTTGCAACAGTCCCGACTTCTACCGCACACTTTTCCGACTACCTCGAGCTGGTCCTACCCACACGAAGAAAAGTTGATTTGGGACGGGATAGGGAGCTACTGCCCGTAGAGCAACAATTACAAACCATTGCTGAAGGACTCTTTCTCTCTCTCTCTCTCCTCCTTGGAGTTCTTCCCGCATGTTTTAAATCTTCTATGTCGATGCGAATTAGCGTCATCGGCATAAAAAACATTCTCTTTAAAATGAATACATTTATATACGTATTCAATATAAATGTATTCAAATTCAAATGCTTTATACATCACAGTTTATTTTCTTGTGCTTGGTTTTTACAAAGGTTTACAGTACATTATTTATTAGTTCCACGTGATATGAAAGCTTTTTTTGCAATTTTAGCAACAAGAAATTTAACTAAACTTAATTGACTAAAAATTAAACTAAATTTAAAGCAAAAGTTTTTTTTAAGATTTGGTACTTCAGAAACTATTGAACATACTCATACCCTTACCAGATAATATTAACATATCAGATTTAAAAATTTAATTTGGAGTAACTAATCATAATTATATGACCTTTTCGAAGTTTATTATTTACTATTTTGGTTCACAAATTTTAGAAATTTAAGTAAGTGTTTACGGAACAAACGGTATAATTAACAAATAGATATTGACACTTTTTAAATTCATGTAAATTGAAACATTTCATTTTCTTTTAAATTGTTAAACATTATATTATGTTCGAAACAAATAAAATATGGCAATGGCATTTGCATATTGGTATTGATCGAAAATTCATAAGCAATTTCAGTGCGAATATTATATGAAACGAAACTGCAAATCCTTGAACAACTGAATCAATATCCGTATATCTCAATATAACATCGAATATATCACGGATATGATTTGCACTTAATTTAACAGTAGAACATTTATTCGCAATGAAATTATACGAAGAAGGTATATATCCTACGGAATACATCCTCGCATGGAGAATAATGATAAATGATTGCGTTAGAATGAACTGCCGGATGAAAAACTTTATGAAAATAGTTTTTATTCTCTTCGCTTCTGCGTCATATAAACCCGTTGCAATTTTTATGTGCCACTTGCATAGAAAATAAGTCAAAAAATTATTTAAATCTGACGTAATGATTATAATATATTATATTTTAAATATAAATCTTAAATTTTGCATATCACAAAATCCAGTTTCTGTATTAAATAGAAATGAATAATGGGGCTTTTTTAATATCCACTTTTTATGTCTAAATAAAGTTTTGCCAAACTAACATTACATTAATGGTGTATCATTTTTTAGTTAATAAAATCAAAGTAATAATAAAATAAATTTTATTAAATTTTAAGATTGTTCCTTTATTATCTATAATTATTTTTTGTATAAATTTTGTATACGTTTCTATCAACAAATTTGCCTAATCAAAGATATGTTAAAATCCATGTTGAAATAAATTTCTCAAAAATTCACCTTCAAATTAAAAGACGCTCTGATCAATTTCGCTACTATTTGGATATATATTCTTATAACCGCATCAATGCAAAGTGAATCTTTGAATCATTTACTACATTATGTTATACCATAGATAGAGTTAATCTATGGTTATACATATATATATATATATATATATATATATATATATATATATATATATAAGTTTATTTCTAGCACAATACACACTGGAATTTCGGCGGTGACCGATATGCTACGAATATTGCAAATAATATTTATTTGCAAATTTAAATTATTAAATACATTAGTGTGTCGTCACAGGGTCAGGGTTCTGCCATTCTAAATTCTAACAAACTTTTTTTTTACATAGGCTTCACATACCGATTTTTTTAGGTATATTTATTTTCTAGGAAGTTATGAAAGCAACTCAACTCATTGTAAAAAGATGTTTGGATACTTTTTGATGTCATCACTATATGGACAATTTAGAATATTATAATTATTAAATAATTACATTGTCTAGCATAATAATTACTTACTAGGATTAAATTAAGGAAAATATGATAATAGTTCAGAAAAAAGTTTTATAATGGAACATAAAAAGTTGATTCCACATTTTTCAAATTTTTTTTTTTTAAATTTTCTGATTATTTAAAAATTATTTATGTGATTTAGAAAATCAGATTTAAAGGTTTTTCTTGCTTTAATATTTTTTTTAAATAGCTTATTCTGGTCTTTGGTTTTTTTTTTCAAAGATTCTTTTACTTTTTTTTTTGTTAAAAAAATAACTTTTTTGCGTGCGTTTAAAAAACAAATTTGACGTTTTTGGTTTTAAGAAAAAAATTATTTAAATTTTCATAAAATAATAAGGCTTTTTCTTAATAAAAAAAGGTTTTTGAGATGTAACAAGTAAATAACTTCTAATTTTTCCTTGACTTTCTTTCATTTTTTTGATATAATTCTTCTTTTATTTTTCTGATAAAAATCGATTTGTTTGTTTGTTTGTTTGTTTTTAGAAAATAATTTCTGAATGTTTTCTTTTTTCTTTAATAATAAATAAACTTTTCAAAATAGATAAATCATTTCGGTTTCTTATGTTTAAAATATTTAAAAATATTTTAATGTAAAATAGCTCTATGTAAATGTTTATGTATAATTTAATCGTCATTGATAGCCTATATCTCAAAATAATTATTTGGCTTGTTAATAAAGTATTTTTCTTACATATTTTTAGAGTTTAATCTATTAAAATTTTTAGAATAAAACAATTTCAAGTTTTTCTTATTTTTATTTTGCATAAAATTGGCTATGTTTGTTTTACGTTTTCTTCGTTTTAAGACGAATATATTTTGTTGTATTCAAAAAAATAGAATTCATGAATTGTTTCTTATAGAAAAAATGATTCAATATTAAAAAAAAATCAAACAAATTTTTGTTCAATTTAAACGTTTATTTGTGATTTATTTTATCGTTATTCGGCGACCTTCAGAATATTGGGAAATTGATTAACGGCTCATAGGACTAATAATTATTAATTATTCTGCTTAGACTGAAATTCATTGCTAAACAATGATGCACCATCTTATTTAAATATTAAAATGGAATATTGTAAAGCAACATATTTAAACGCAGCATAAACGAATTCGTCTAATCAAACACTTTATTTGTAATGTTTTATTAGCTGTGACAAACTTTTTAAATTCCGTGTATGTTTTGTAAAGTTTGCCTGCACTTTTTATTAGACGCAATTTTAAAATTAAGATATAATGATTACAAAATAACAATAATTACTTTAATATTTTTCTTGAAAAATCTGCGGATTGAAATTACAAGAGAAAAACTTGTTCAGTTTTTATTTTATAAAAAAAATCCAAAAGAAAAACTAATTTTACTTAAATTTAAATGACCGATTCTGTAAATTAAATTAATTTAAAATCAAGTATGCCTTGTAAATAGTTGTTAAGAATCTTAAATTATGCAAGTATAATTATATATTAATAAGAAAAATATTTTGCGACATTTTAAAAACTTCTCAAAATTTTTCAACATGTTATCAAAATATTATCTCAACATTTTTGTGTATCATGTATCATAACTATAAACATTATTATTATAACTACCACAGCGGCATTAATTAATTATTATAGTATCGTAAATAATATATATCTTCATGATATATTACCTTTTTGAAAAAATATTATTTAAATCCTAATCCCCATGAGAATAATGTGTAGTAGTGTTCATAGCTATTAGTTACACAATTTTATTTTATAGGGTGTGTAATACAAATTTGATTGGAATCGGAACCGTTGCCGATTATACTGCGGTGCAGAATGCTCTGGCTATAGATTTACGAGTTGCACAGAAAGCAACATGTAATTAACCCAATATATCGCATTTAATTGACGATAACACGGCGTCAACACTGACCTGTTTGTATTAATGTGGTCGTGCCAATGCAGAGATTATATTTATCTGCAGAAATTATATAATTTGTAATGATTATATTACCTACAAATTATAAAGGTAATTTATTAATTGCAGATATAAGTAATATAGTATAAGTATATATAATTGGTATAAATTAATTAAAATTTTTTAAAAATTTTTTTGTAAATTGGCAAAGTTCATTGTATACCATCTGAATTATTATTTATTTCTTAAAAATAAAGAAGTATATCAATAAGATTTACAACCATACGTAATATTGGTTCGATTGAATAATAATAATAAAAAAATATATAATTACAATTCAAAAAAATCACTGTAAGTTTCCAGAATAGTGAATACGAGCTTTCCCACAATGTTCATTTAATATATTTCCTACAATAATGGAATTCTCATATCAACATATAAGTATATTTTAATAACATAAATGAAATCTGTATAATTTTTTAACATTTTATTTTGTAGCAATTACAAAACACAGAAATTTTTACATTGGAAATCTGCACAATTTTCTATTTTGTGTAGCAGTGTTGAGTGGTAGGTAATGAGCAAAATACATGATTTTTTTGGTTGTTGAAGCGACCAGTAATATTGATTGGTGAAAATAAAATTGGGCGGCATTTTTGGACAGGTTTTATTTTATTTAATTACTTAAACTGCAATACATAGCTATATTAGCATTCGTTATGTTTTGCAGTTTAAGCAATTAAATAAAATAAAACCTGTCCAAAAAGCCGTCTAATTTAATTTTCACGAAGAAATATATCAATATAATAAATCTTAATAAAATATTACGTGCAAATTATATAATTGTCTTTAAAAAAATTTAGAAGCAAATAGTCTCTTATATAATGTTATAAAATAAAATTATAAATTAAGTTTTATTAATCTCGGTTTAAAACTTTTATAAATTCATTAATGTGCTGTAATTTGTTTTCTGCGTTTATAATACGGGATTTATATTTTTTGTAAAATGTGAAAATAAAATAAAGCTCGTCGGATGAGATGAAAAAATACGTTATAATATTTTGTGTCGAGTTCTCGCGCTCTCCTTCTCGCCCCATCCCACCAATTCGCAATTTCACCATTCCACGTCCATTGTTCATCCGAGTGGAGTAACAACATTCGTCATTTTTATATGCCATAACCCAAAACGTTCCGTTTCAACTCCCCCGCCTCCCCAACCCAATTCCCGTCAAGCGCTATAATAATTGAAGCGGAATCGATCGATATATAAAGAATGTACTACACTACACAATGAGAGAAATGTTACATTTTTCAAGATATTATTAAATTTCTGATTGATAGCGAAATATAAAATCGTGTTGAATGGAAACACTAATTTAATATCGTTTTCGTGAGTTTGGATTTTAACCAAGCGGATTTTGTCTTGCCCTTATTAAATATAATTAAATTAAACCTCATTTATAATGGGTTTGTCTAAAGTGTTATTCCATATATTTATTTGTCTTTTAATATACAACGCAAACAAATATTTTGAATTTGAACATATTATTCGCAAAACGGTTAAGAGATTCCAGATGTCTCAAGTTTGAATTCCGACTAAGACATTAGTAGCTACTGTTGCAGTTCCAAGTACATGTTAAAAGTGCAATAAAAACAGATTCATGTTGGAAAATGTATAAAATACAACAGCCATTAAAAAATCTTAAAATTAGTTTAACGAGACGCCAGCCGGTAAAACACTGCAGATACTTGTTGAATCATCGGTGACCTCTTATTTCAGTCTCTCAAAGCGTATATCCGTTTTAACTATTTCTTTCTTTTCCACAATGTGGCTACCTGAATCTGGTGTAGGCAGTACCAACTT
>JARJEC010035822.1:0-10122 GCA_030264575.1 Tachinus sp. AB-2021 | reverse complement strand
TCCGGAGTAATACTACAGCAAGATAGGCTCCATCACTTTACTGCAAATGAGGTGAATTTTGTGTTTGAACAAAACACCTGCATCCGATAACAAACTTTTAGCATAGCTATTTGGGACGTAGCGCACAAAAACAGCGCAACCCGGATACGCAAACCACGCCGTCGACAAAAAAAACTTATTTCAACAACAAAAAAGTGCTGGTTTAACATACACTTTATATAGAGCAAAATAAAACCATTTTGATAATTTATACACATTCACGGTTTATTAATTAAATAATTTATAATCCTTAACTTCAATTTGATCATGCGTTTATTTTATATTTTATAAGTTTATAATTTATTACTTGTTACATTACATAAATTATATACTCTCGTTGAACTAGTAACAAAATAATAAATTTTTAAATTAATTTTATAATTTGCGGAATTCTTACGGGAATGTTGTAAGTTTATCTATTTAAATAATATTAGTTTAGATTGGTACATTTGAGATTTGTAGTTTTCGTAAAAACACTATGTTATAATTATTTAGTAGATGTATACATGTATATCTTGTTTTAAGTAAAAATTTTTATAAAGAAATAATTACAAATCGATGTTGACTAACCAGTATTGTTCAACACATTATAAGCAGTAACAATATAAATTCACCGGGCGACTCAAATCATAGGAATAGTTTAATGAAATTTATACAAATGTAAATATATAAAAATGCAATTTATTGGAATATTTGTAAAGTTTTAAAATTATACTTTTAAAACTCATTTTGATATTTTTAAATCTAAGTGGCTTTAAAAATTATTTTTGTAGCTAATTAAAAATTAGTTTGGTTAATATTTCATCAATGGGACTACACTGGGTCACAAAGAACTCGTTTGTAGTTTCTATCCAATTAGTTTTATATCATAGCAATAAAAATTAAAGATTAACACATTTGTGTAATCAAATTGTAAAATAATTTTATGTTAAAAATTTATTCTTACAGTAGAACCAACTTAGAGTGACCTATGGAAAGTGTTTTTGCGCAACGATAGAAAAGGACGTATAACATAAGAGAGGTTTAGAGTATGCTCAAAAACAAAACCAGCGTCAGTTTTGTCACTGAGCATACTATGGACCTCGCTTGTGTTATGCGGTTTTTTCTATCGTTGCGCAAAAATCTCTTTTATAAGTCACGCTTAGTTTTTGTAATATAGTTTCACTTAAACAAAGTAAAACAGCCTCTCTTATGGTATAGGTCACCCGTTAAATAAATTGTATGTAGTTTATATAAATAAAAATTACAGTCCAAAAGTGAGTATTTAGAATAGAAAATTCATCTCTTAAAATATTGTGCAAAATAATTCATTCTTCTATTTCTTTCTTATTAGTAAATTACTACTTGTTTTTCCTAAGTAACACTTCAGTTTGGAGGTCCAGCTTTTGGCACATTATTTAAGTTGTCGCCCATGTAAAATTTCGGATTATTTATCTTTTCCTATTGTCGATAAATGAGTTTGGTCTATCATGTTTAAATGTTTGTTCCACTCTGTCTTTTAATTATAAAAACAATTGACAACATTTTAAATGTAGAATTCATTTCTTAATTGAAATGATAGTAGCTCTATGGTATCATTCAGTTTTACTTGTATTTAGTTTAGACCTATTCGCAAATCTTTGAATTAATTTTACAACGTTTTTGTATAGTTTTAATTTTTTTTAAATTACAACACTGCTTTCGTTTTATGCTATAACTGTCAAATGTAATAAATGTATTCGATAGGGTTAATATATTTATGGTTAACTCCACACATCTTGTGGGTTAAAATAAAACTTTTTTTGTTTGAATTTAATAGAGTACCCAAAATTCAAAATGTCCATTTCCATAAACATTAGTTTGGGAAAACCTTTTACATTATTTTTTCATTATTATAGGTTTTACAAAAAAACAAATGCATAAATGTTTTATTATTTTCAATGTACGTTTTAATACTACAACAAATAATATATACAGCCGGGTTTAAACGATACAAATATCAACTTTTGTTTTTCAAATAAAAATCTAATTTTTTTCTAATATGAAAAAAATACAATTTTTTCTTTTCTATAACGTATAAATGTATATATCAATTAGAAAAAAATAGAGAAAATAAAATTATAACAATGAGTATTAAATAAATTAATTATTTAAATTAAAAAAATAAACAAAATCAGTTCATTACAGCTTATAACATACTATCATATTTTCATATTATGATAAATAAAAATAATTTAAAGCAAATGCTCAAATTTGACCTATATAATAATATTGAGAAATATCAAAAACAATAATTTAAATACAAATATTACAAATAATAATCATTTACAATTTAAATTTTTAAATAGAACTTTAGTTGGAATTAATATATTATAATTACCAAATAATTACTACGCCATTATTTCATTTTGACATAAATGTTTAAAAGATTCACTTCGAGTGGGAATCAAACCGACAACTTTTGGATTATTTGTCCAACACTCTGCCAATTGAGCTACTACTTTATTTTAAAATGGAGCAAAGGCGTAGAAATTATTTAATAATTATAATATCTTACTTTATACTTTATTTAATAATTTTAATTGTAAATAATTATCATTTGCAATATTCGTATTATATCGATTGCCGCCAAAATGCCCATGTATATTGTGCTAGCATAGACTAGACATACATACAACTGTATGTATGTATGCATGTATGTATGAAAGTTAGTTGTGAGTTTAATCCCCACCCATGGTGATTCATTTAAACAATTTATTCAAAGTAGAGTAATAGCGTAGCAATTATTTAATACTTTTTTTAAATTTAATAATTAAAATATTTGTAGGTATCTATAAAATATATAAAATATATGTTTTATTTATTATCTATTTTATGGGCATTCCAAAATATTTCCAAAAAGTTGTAATTTTTACCATCTTCTTTAAATTATTTGGACGAAATATAATGTATTGGCCATACCAAACTGCTTGTTAGATTCGTTTATTTTACGTATTTTTAATATTTTTTTTAATAATTGATATAAATATAATAAAACTTTATACATCGTTGAAGGAAAAAAAATCAGCTATCATTTTTTCATAATTATAAAAATCATTCCCATTTGAAAAACAAGAGATAATAGTCGAATTGTGTAAACCTGGATATATATATATATATATATATATATATATATATATATATAATATTTGTTTTGGGTATTAAAACGTACATTCAAAATAATAAAACCTTATAGTTTTTTTCTAAAACCAATAATAAAGAAAAGAAATACATGGGTGCCGTCTTCTCATCCTGCGTACCAAGATTAAATGTTTATATAGTGATAATTGAAATAATCAATTAAATTGACATATTTTACCTACAGTGTGTTACGGGATAGTTGTAACAAGAGAAAGTAGTGGCCTACGCAAAAGTAGCGTTTAAGCGTGCTATAAAAAATAAAATCGCACGCTGGCTTGGCAACATTTTTAGTCTGAGCCTATAATAATAATAATAATAATAATAATAATAATATTTCCTTCAAAGGTGATGTTTCCAAATTACCCTTTAATCGGTTATCAGCGTTTTTATAATACAAATGCATTTTTTGGAATTAAAATTAACATTTGTTAATTTTCAGATGCCTTGTGTGCGATGTTGCAATATCTTCAAAATCATACGTAATTTTTATTAAATTATGTTTTGCTAAATTTATATAGACGCAAATACAAAAAAGTTATTTACAATGTATGGTGAAAACGAATTTTTGCAGGTTTTGTTAGATTATATCACTCGCTACGCGCCATGCTAAAAATTCTCGAATTTAACCAGCAATATTTTCTTTTGCACCTTACATCGCAAATAGCTATTATAAAAGTTTTTGCTTAGGATTAAATTATCTTTGGGTACATTTTTAATTTTTTTTAATAAAACACACCGCAACGGCAATTTAAAACATCAAATTTTTCAACAAAATATAAGTAATAAAATTTACATCGCAATCGACAGTGTTTTGTAGCAACAGATAATAATCCAGAATTACATATTGCACGTAATTCCAATCTTAACTGATTTTTTTTTAAAGAAATTATGTATAATTTCTGGTATATTATTTTGAATGGTTTGCGTTGTATGGTTCCTTAAAACATTTCTATTGGTTGGCAAAAATGCACAATAAACTTGTCGTTAATATATCCGCAAAAAAGAAGTCCATGATGCTTAAGTCGGGCAAACGAGGTAATCATAAATTTCGTGCATATTTTTCAATTTGTTTGTTTTGAATTTGAACACAAGCTGTCTGACAACAAGTGTGGAATGTACTGGAATAACCATCTTATTTATTAAAAATACGCAGATTTGTAAAAATCTATTGAAAGTTCTTCAAATTTTCCTTAGAAGAAATTATTTAACACCTTTATATAACAATGCTCAATCAAATCAAAAATTGTTTAAAAAAAGTCAACTAAAAATTCAATTGTAAGATACAGAACACCAATCGATCATTTTCGTCAAATATTTGTCTTGATGGCAAAGCCTGTATGCACATCACTTCAGCAACGACAAATTTGAGTCTATTTGAGAAAACTAGTGCAGTCAGGCAATAATATATTGTTATAAAAAAGTTGATAACATAATTTTGTATCTTACTCAGAGACAAAAATCAAACCGTTTAAAATTGTATTATATGGTTTTATTTTATTGGCAGCATTAATATGTGATGTACTCAACTTTGGTCAATAATTAGTTGTCGAAATGATTTTCTAAGGTGAAATGTATAAAATTAAAAGACATTTCACCTTAAAAAATCATTTCGAAAACGAATTGTTTTTCTGGGCAGGACATTGCCTGTTTTTTAAATTGTTTAATCAGTCGTATTATATTAGTATTATATATGGTATAGCGTGGATCAATAACACTACGCTTCATATGATTCTGTATTGCAATACATATTTAATCAAAACAATTTATGGAATTATTGGATATTGTATATTAGATCAAAAATATTGGTTGAAAATTATTTTAAAATAAAATAACATATAATTCTTGATGATATTTTAAATCAATTAAAAAAAATTTTTTTTGACATTTGTTGCTGTTGTGGATGTTTTTGAATAAAATTCTTTAATTTTATGTTACAAAAGCACCATTTTCTAAAATATAAACTTTTTATTGAGTTTTTCATATTTTAACTTGACGTTGCCTTTTTTATTTAAAAAACAAGTTTTGTTCTTGTCTTGTTACATCTAACCGGCAACACACTGTATATTTACAAATATGACTGGTGTTGTAAAAACTAATTCATTTTTCAATTTAGATTTATAATTAATGATTAATCAGTTTATTAACTTTTATCATTTTTCATACAACCAATTTTGTAATTAAATTCCCGGTTTTGTAAAATATACATTTAATGCTAATTTTGTTAATTAAAATGGGCAGAACAGTATAATTTCCTATTGGAACACATTTATTTTCGCTCCTCTCTCTTGTTCTCGGCATAAACGAATTAAATTAAATAATTACTGCTAATTAAAGTTTGATTTCAACTTACTGCCGGGGAGTATTTTTTAAACTTGTAATTACTTATTAAATATTCTCTTTTATAAATTAGGTCAAGTGAAATTCTTAATACAAGAATTATAGATTTTTAAAAGAATTTCACGGAATTTTAATTTAAACATTCGATAAACTGTAAACTAATTTTAAATATTTTACGTTATTAATAAATACCATAGAACATAAACTAATTATTAAAATAGGCTTTTTATAAATACTGTATAAAAACATATACTGTAGTTTTCATTGAACCTCATTCTACATTAGAAGTCTTCTGTAATGTTTCATAAAAATTGAGGTGAAGTCAAAATTGTAATCAGGACCAAATAAATTGTTATAAAAAACATTGTAGTTTTACAGTTACAGTTAACCTTGTGCAATTATGTTTTAAACACTTCTTTACGTAGTAAGATTGTTTCTTCTTAACATTCTAAAGTGTTGTGAACATATTGCTAAAAATTAACAGAATATTTTTTTTACAAAGATTACATGACAAGATGGTCTATGGTCAAGATTTTGACATTATTTACATATGTTTTTCTAAACATTTCTTAACCTTTATTTAATATTTCGTTATTTTTTGCATTTAACAAATATTTTGAAATGTTTTGAATAATTTTACCATTTTTTATTTTTTAATTCTCGACTTATCCTCATCAATGACATGCTTGCATGCATTTTGTGCAAAATTTACAATATTTTTAATATTTTTCTACTATTTTCTACATTTCAGTTAATTGTATATTTAGTGCAGGCTACATTAAATTCACTGGTCTATGCTATATAGGAATGTCTGCATTGTAAGTATTTGTTCACATTTTGTTACAAAGTGAATAAAGATAATGTTAGCATATTCGAACTTAAAACCACTTCTCTTTAAACACGCTTTAATAAAATCAACTTAAAATAATAATTTTACTTATTTTTATAATAGAGAAATTGAGCTTCGTGGAAACAGGTGGGATATTGGTGGGAAGCGAGAAAGTGTGCTTGTTGGCGTAAGCTAAAAATTTGAAAAAATTATTTAGATAGACAAGTTTGAAAGAATTAGGTTCACTGATAAGCTTTTTTGAAAGTATTATTTGAATTTAATTTTTGGCGCTTGTAGTTAGGCAAAATTAGATAATCAATATTTTTGTTGGTTAAATATTAGGTAGTCTTTTTAATATCTCCAGGGTACAATATACACAAAATCTGAAAACACAATTTCTTTGCCTATATGTTTTAAAAAGTTTTACTTAACATACTGATTTTTTAAAACACGTTACTATAAACTAAAATTAATATTTGACCAATTAAATAAATTTGAATGGCACTCTCGCGGAAAACACATGGTAGTTTGGTTGAGTATCCAACTCAACTACGTCTTGTCGCAAAACAACAACCTCACACTTTAAGTGCTCGTTCTCGCGCTTGTACCATTAATAGCTATAAACTATTTTATTATTCAATTATTTAATTATCGGTATATGTGGTGGTAATGATTGCCTGCAAATTTCTTTTTGTTTTTATTTTATTTATTTAACGGCCTGTTTCAGTATGTTGAGTATTCTAATATTTTTATTTTTTTCAAAAATGGAGAATTAGCTCACTTCAAGTTAAAAATAAAATATATTCACCTATCTACCTACGTACTCTAAAATATTTACGCCATGTTTATTCACATTTAATTTACTTTGATTTATTACTAAAAATAATACTAAAAGAAGTGTTAAAATTGTCTATCTCTGTATGATACTGTATAAACATATTACAAAAGAAGTATATTAGTATTCACTTTAATTTCGTGGTCTCAATATTCGCTAATGTAATAGAAAACAGAGAGATAGTAACTATTATTTACTGATTTGTGAACAACGCAACAAACAAAAATGATATTACAAAAAAAACTAAGTAACACATTGCCTTCTGAAACATAAAACATGGATGAAAAATTACTTAATATATTGGCAATTTTTGCATTAAAATGAAATTTATTTCCCATTTCAACATCGGACATTGGATTTTTATTTGAAATTATATTCTGGCAATTGTACAAGCACCTAGTTTACATTTCTACATTCAGATCTACACCATAGGATTACAGTATTCGTTACAATAGCTAAAATATTTATCCAATTCAGCGTTTCAATTTTATCATTTCATTTTGATTGCGCGTCGAGTCATTCCACGTTTCCAGATTGAAAGAAAATAATATCTGATAAAATAATAATTTATGACAGTATGAATTGGAAGTTTAGATAGTAAACATTCCAGGAAAATAATTTGCTTGCCAATTTAATTGATAGATTCTCAATTTGTCGATATATTTTTAATTATCAATTTATTATCATAAATTTAAGTAAATGTAGTATTTTTTTACTAAACACTTCAAAGTACAGAATAAAAATATGAAGTAGTTTCCATGACTATACTATAATGTTGAAATGATTTGGCTGATCATGTGAAAGAAACAATTTTTGTTAACAAATAAACAAAAAATACACGCTACAACGAGCACCGCAGAGGAAATGAAAAACACAACACAAACAATTAAAAATAATATAGATCCCGGACTGCACAGTGAAACGATGGAGCGTTTCAATAAATAACGGTATTTCTACCACTTTTACAGTATGTGTTTTGTTCTGTTGAAGCCATAATCGTGCAATAAAAACCAAATGCAATTCGCTTCAATGTTCAGATTTTTATATCATTTCTAGCAATTTTGTATTTCTGAATATTTTTTAGTTTGTTGCTGCTTGCATTTGTAGCTATAAATAAATATAAATAATTATCTCCATTTATTATTTGTCACAGTTATAAATTAGTCGAGTTGTCAGTTTCGCGCGTAGACTGCAAAAACGTCCAGGATATTATAATGGGAGATCAAAGGAGATTTAACTTTGCCCCTATCTTGGAGGGGTCCCATTGTCAGAATATACATTCCATTACGTCCCACTACAAAATCATGCAAATACGACGGAAGAAAAGAGTAGCCTAATGCAAAAAATATATATGTGTGGCATGGAGACTCTTATTTCGAGCACGGACTGTGCGTTTTTCAAAATTTATACTGCATTATATGATAGTTTATATTCCGTCTGACAACGGACCTTATAAGGCGTGAATATTTTATCAGATATGTCCAACGGCCTTGAACTAACGTTATGTGATACTTTTATTGATATTATTATTTAATCTATTGAACTAGATAATAGAAATTATTTTTAATATCAATTACTTTTAACTAATATTATGAGATTATTTATGATTGATTATTGTTATTACATATACATACATAGTGTTTTTTTTTTCCAATAGTATTCACTCTGAATATCTCTAAATTTACACAAAAAAAACTGTCAGACAAAATTTCAAATAAACTAATTTGTAGATCTCTAAAATCTGCATATTTTGGTTAAGTCATGGGGGGCAAAGGTAATTAACAATAAATGCGTGGGAGATGGAAAAAAAGTTAAAAAAGTGAGATAACAACAAATAAAAAAATCATCAATAAAATTAGTCATAGAACATCTTAAGCTTTTTTAAATAAATTGCTTTATTTATCCAATTGAGACTTCATTTTACGATTTTATTGGTCATATTTTTTAATTTTATCTTAGCTCAACATTTTTTGATTTTCCGGATTAATTTTAGCTCGGTAAATTTTTGCAGCATAACAATTCTCTACCGGACAACAATTTTTACAATTTATTTTCAGATTTTTACAAAATAAATACGTTAGATAATAATGTTAATATGCACAATACAATTGGCAGTTCTTTCCATGTTAATTAAAAATCAGTTTTATTCAGTTTTAAGTTTCTTTTTTTCTAAAACATCCATCTTTATCAAATTTTCTCATTCTTCAATTGTTTTTTATTGTTGTTTTCTTTTGCTTAGATCATTATTGAAATGTTTAGTTACTGTTCAATACACTCGTCTCCAAACTTTTCAGAATCTGACAAACTTTTCCAATTCATATATTTTTGAGGACGGGTAAAACAACTCCTGCGTAGGCAAGAAACGTCGCAGAAATTATGTAAAACTTTAACCTGTACATTTCTTTTTTTGAACCAATTAATCGAATAAGTTTAGCAAATTTTGAGGTATTCTTCCAATGATGTGACTACCTTTGTGCAATGCATTTACCATTTTGGCACGTGTGGGGAATTACCAGTTACCTCCATCGGGTGCGTCCCCATGGGAATTGGGGAACGCTCGTCAGGTATGCAATCCAGCATATTTGAAGGGTAGTGGGGAAATAAAATACCTACCGTGAAAAAAAAACTGGAATGGTCCTCCAGGTTGGGGGTTGGGGCATCGGGCTAACTCCTCGATACTCGTAAAAAAAGCACAAAATGTTAAAAAACCTAACCAAAGTCTCGGAGCAGATCGGATGAAAAGACAACGAATTAAGCAAAGGAAACGGACAATGCCTTATGGTACATGGATCGTTCAAAGTCTTTCGCGAATAAATGAAATAACTTTGGATTTGTAAAATGCAAAAATTGACATAGCAGTGGTCACAGAAACAAAGAAGAAGGGAATGGGATCAGGAAATCTAGGACATTACGACCACTTCTA